>NPFG01000161.1:0-79535 GCA_002288965.1 Xylaria sp. MSU_SB201401 | reverse complement strand
TTACTTTTTAATTTTTTATTATTTAACCTTTAAGTTTTTAAAATATATTAATGCAAATTTAATAATTTTTAAATAATATAATATATAATTAACATTTTTAGAGTTATAAATTTATTTAATAATTTAAGTTTTAACTTTAAAACTAAATAACTAGTTAATTTTGTTAGCTTTATAGTATAAAAAGGAGCTATTAACTTAATATTAGAAAGTAGTCTTAGGGACTCTAAAAAGTTTGGCGGCTTTTTACACTAATTTATTTTTTTAAATCTCCGTAAGTGCTAGCGTAATAAACGTCTCTTTTTCTAACTTTATAGCTATTTTAGTACAAAAAAATAGCTTTGAATAGCATTAATTACCTAAGTAAAGGTGGTAGTATTGGTGGTGTTGACTACTAGTTTAGGGTGGCCAACTGGGGGGTTGGGGGGGGGTGGCCCATTAGGTAATCAAGGACTCTAGGTGCTGTTTGGCAGATTTATCCTCAATCAATATCCTCGCTTAATCGGGACCTGGCTGTCGACGACAGGCCCGCCGGTTGCAAAAGGGGCGCATCAACCGAAGGAGAATGGTCTCGCTACTAGACATGTTGTTGCAGTGAAAGGCGTAGGTCACCATCTTTGCTTTTAATACAGCAAGCTGCGATGGGGGATCCTAGGAAAGTCTTGGGTATGTCCCGAGGTGCATAATTGTAATACTCTGTGACTGTCAGTGGGTTTGCAGAAGTTTCTGGTGTTTTTTCTTCAGAAGCCCCCCAAAAAGGTGTAATCCGTATTCCAAGGCGTCTTATAGGTATGCTACACTACGCTTATACGTGCGCCGATATGTTCAGCTACCACCAACCTGTCTTTGCGCGTCAAATTATCCGATCACATCGACAGGGTCACGTGCTCGTCTAACCTTTTATATGAAGTAGTGATTGATGGACTTGCATAACTCGAGTTTGCTCTTCTTAATAACGCTTTTATTTAAATATTTAAATAAAAATATTACTATTTAATAGATGAATATAATATAATATGTAATAAATTTTTTAATAATTATAACTCGCTTTTTATTTTATTTTTTTAAAAATATTGGTTGTAACTCTTAGTTCATTTTTTCTAAGAGGCATCAGGAATTGAGCCCGATGCGGGGGTCGACTATGCATATGTTAGTTTCACGAACGTAACGAACTCGAATCTCATCGTTTTTCTTGGAAATAACTTACACCCGCAACCTTGAGATTAAGAGTCTCACGCTCTACCGATTGAGCTAACCGGGCAGCTGTAGATGTGCTTGGTTGGAGCATTGTGTGCGTGAGTAAAATTAAGTGTGACTGCAGGGTTCGGCTCGGGAGAGGGTTGCTCAAGTGGGCCGGGGAACGACGAATCATAAAGTGCCCTCTTAAAAAGGTACCTACATACACTAACGTATTAAGGCCGCCGATGTTTTAAAATTGAATACGTTTATAAATAAAATACACTGATGTTCTGTTTGATGTTTTATTTGTATCAAAGTGGAAGCGTCTTAGATTTAGAGCCGATGACGGCAACCTTGCAGTGCCGTAGCTGCCCTTGCTCAGAAGAGAAGATCGAGATCCACATTGCTTAAAGCAACTATCACTGCGATTTTTAAAGGATGTTGACCATCAAAGGAAATCTATATAAAAGCAGACAAAATCTATATGTAAAACAAGCTGCTACTCTCAACACTGCTCCATCCTCACGGATATCTATTACCGTTTCCATTCGGAAAACAATTCCCGAAACACCGAACCATTACTGACTGGGCGAGCCCCAATCAACCCCCTTGCCTACTCTACTACACCTCTTCAAGACCAAAATGTGCGAGTATCTAAAGCAGTCTCGTCACACCGCGTCCGAAAGGCGAGACCACGGAACCATGGTAGCCAGAGTGGTGTTTGGCGAGCGAAAAGCCAAGAAATCTCGGTGAATGATTACAAGGCAAATATGCGATGAGTACAAGTACTATGCACATCATCCATCTACTCGAAAGATATTTCAGTGTTTACTATATAGCTTTTCAGGTGTGCTGTAAGTGAGTACTTTCAATCACCGTTCTCCCCGTATTTTTCTACCGTGATTTAAAGCAGCAAGCAGAATATTGAAAGCGGACGCAATATGTATAGAAATTCAACTCTGGTCATCAGTTATCTTTCACGTTGACGAGGCTGCCATCGATGTGGCTGTCAACTTGCGCCACCTGCATTTATCAATGTCTTCTAAGGTAACTTTTCTTTATCGGGTTCACTTTGAGCCAAGAAAGGGGCGTGGGAATAGAATATCGCTTATTCACCGAGTACACACACAGCTGCATACATGATATAATCCCTGTCGACTCGTGTAGTACACGTGTATTTTATCCTTACCCCTGGACGCTTGGGGAATTATGCATGATCCTTCAGGTGGGGATGCTCATTTAGACTAGTGTTAGTACAGGCCACTAAGGCGGGAGATCCTGTCTAGCTGTCTTGCCGAGGTTGATTCCCTTTGTGGGATGGATTAACTCATCTGAGGGAGGCAGCTGTCTCTCAGAAGCGCTTGACTTTGTAAGTCTACCTAGGATGTCCTTATTTAGTAGGCATTCATAGACAATTAACCTGAGCGAGATCGTCGATAAGTCATTGTTAACTCTTGCTGTCGCACCACCGTCTTGATCACTAGGCAAGGTTGACTAGATACAATTTTTTCAAATACGAACCACATCATCATTGATTCGCGAAAGAAAATGGGTGCTGAGGATTATCCTCTAAAGCGAAGCGACGGCCGCTATGATAACATCGACTTTCGCAAAGCCGTTGGCCACCAGTTCCGCCCAATCAAATGCGCATACAACCGTCGCGACGTGTTGCTCTTTGTAGGTGGAATCCCCAACGGCCCAGCCTTCGTGAAGATGAATGGTCCCATATTCTCATATTTCGAACTACGTTTCACTGACGTCTGAGGGTCTGGCATCAGGCGAACGCTATTGGCGTGCAAGCTGATGAAAAACACTTTCTTTACGAGCTACACCCACGCTTCGCTGCGTTCCCGACGTTTCCTATCAACCTGGCTTTCAAGAAAACGGATCAAGATGTCTTCGACTTCGTGGCGCGAACTACATCGGAGCCAGTTCCAGGCATGCCGCCGTTTGATGCGCAACGCTCCGTGGATGGTGAGCGAGGCATAGAGATCCTGAGGCCAATCCCGACGAGCTCTGAGGGACTAGACCTCGAGATCCATAGCAAGGTAGTAGGGGCGTACGACAAAGGAGGCGCCATGATTTCCGAACAGGAACACGAATTAGTAGATGCCAAGACCGGAACTGTATACGTCAAAATGACCAGCACGGCATTTGGCATGGGTCAGGGCGGTTACGGAGGTCCCAAGGGTCCCAGCAAGCCTGTTATTAAGATGCCTGAACGTCAGCCGGATGCTGTACATACGTACAAAACAACACCGGAGACGGCACTGTTGTACCGGTTGTGTGGAGATTACAACCCGATGCACGCAGACGATGAATTTGGCAAGCGCGCCGGCTTCAAGGGCGCCATCCTGCAAGGCCTCGGCACTTGGAACATTGCAGCGCATGGGCTGCTAAGAGAGATAGCTGGTTCGGACCCTACGAGGTTCAAGGCTTTTGGAGCAAGATTTAAGAGTATTGTCTACCCGGGCGATGAATTGGAGACGCGGATCTGGAAGACTACATCTGACGGTGGATTCGACAACTACGTCTTCGAGACTATCGTGAAAGGTGATGGTAGAGTTGCACTTTCAAACGGTTATGCCAAGATCAAACAGCAGAGCAGTAAGTTGTAGTTAGTAGTCACAGTATCCATACGACAGTAGCAAGTAGTGTTGAAGCTCGAAATCATCAACAATGCATTCCATTTCATGCCCGCTCTTCTATCTGACAGAATTGGATATGGGCATATCAACTATAAATGCGAAGGATACCACTTCGGCTTCCTCTTCTCTCTGTAAGCTGCCAGGCCCTCCGCGGCATTCTTGCTTTTCAGCATATTTTCCGCCCAAAGTTCCTGACCTCTCATCGTAGCCCTGCTGATCCCGGTTTCCCAGGCTTCGCGCGCTGCTAGGCGAGAAATAATGACGCTGTCGGGACACAATGCCGCTATCCCGTCGGCATAGTCAATTGCCCGTTCCAGCAACTTCTCTTGTGGCACTATCTCTTTGACCAGACCCCACTCTACGGCTTCCTTGAGCGATAGTGTTCGGCCGGTTAGCACCAGGTCCATTGTGCGATGATTTCCAAATAGAACCACTGCAGCAATTGAGGTTAGTCATTCCCATATTGTGTGTCTGTGACTTTCGAAGAGATGCGAGAAGCCGGTCGTAGTTTGCGACTTATAGATGATCTCTGTTTCTGACAGGGCCAGGACTGGGATTTGCTTACTGCATCGAGGAAGCGCGCCAGCAAGGGCAGACACGCCACGAAGGACTTCGGGAAGACGAAAATCGGCATTAGGTGAGGCGAATATTACATCGGCGTTCAAGACAATCTCCATTCCACCGCCTGTCCGCATGGTGTAAGTCTATATATTCAAGTACAGCGGGTTATCGTTGCATTGTGTCCTACCATGCGCGTGACCATTGCAGGCAATGATGATAGGTTTCTTGCCCGTCCGGTTCGTCATACCGCCAAATCCACCGTGGGGGTATTCATGTGCGACGTCGCTTGTGTTGAGGATGTCGAGTCGCTGCTTCAAGTCCATGCCAGCACAGAAAGCGCGCTCGCCAGCGCCAGTGAAGACAGCTGCGCGCAGGTCTGGCTCGCTGTCATACCATTTCCAGAGGGCGCCAAGTTCAATCGTCGTCTCAACGGGCAGACAGTTCATAAACTGTGGGCGATTGATCGTGACGAGGAGAATATGTTTGCGGGGAAAGGAGATGATGCATTCTCCCACGTGCGGATATGGGACTTGGATCCAGCCCGGGACGGGGTTTTTCGTTCGCGGCGCGGAGGACGACATTTCGACGAGTTGCTGACGTTGGTCGTGAATACTCCGAGAGACAGAGGTGTAGGCTTCGTCGAGAGGGCACGGGGTTATCTCGCCCGGACAAGGTGGATATCTCATTTAGGGGTGTGATAACCACGTCGACGAAGATAGCATGGCTCAAGGATGAGGATGCCAGGAGCCATCGGTGCTCGCTGTAACCGTAACCAGCAGAAGCCCCACGGAGAGTTGATGCTTGATGCCGAGAGCAACGCGAAAGGCAGAATAGATGAAAGGAGTAAAGCCCCTCGCGAGCTAGACTGGCTAACGTAGCGCGCTACCGAACAAGGATAAGAACAGGATAAGCATCCACCTCGCGTGGGAGGGGCCCCGGTCCGTACGGATGGCCCAAGCTTGGAGCTTTCTTAGCCCCGGTTTGGAACTACCGCCAGATTAGTCTACTGTTTAAGGACAGGTTGCCGAGCTACTTGTGATAACGAGCCATCTACTTATCAGATTATTTTATATAAAAGTTCTTTTGACGTCTTTTTACTTTAGCCTTAACAAATTCCAGGGGTATGGAGACTCACTACAGCCAATTGCTCTGCCGCTGAGCTACCAGTCCGCTGGCGAAGATTAGCTCGCAGTGTGCTTGTAATAGTCAGACTAATACGAGAGACATCATACAATTCTCTTTCTTGTCGACTGGTAATAATTATTATGCCAGGTTTCTAATTTGCTTGGGTTTGGTCTGGGCTGGTTTCAATGGACCATAACCCGATACAGAGGTGCTTGTAGGAGGAATGGATATGGAGGTGGTGGCATTCTGCCGAGTATGTGTAACAATGGGTAGAATCCGGGGCTTAGACATCATCAGTATACAATAGATTTTCATAGAGATCAATGTACATGATGCCCTTACTCGGATCCTTCTTGACCCTGGCGGCTGAGTCCAATTCTGTATTAGGACGAACCCCAATTCCTGATTGCCAAGGTCCGCGAATATGTCAATTAAGCGAGCGTTAAATAATCGTAGTTTTATGATGAATGGGACCGCCTAACGTTAGATGCTTTATCCAACCTGGGGTGCACATAACTAGGAATTAGCTTTTAGCGATCTACGAATTCCTCCGCATAAAACCCAACGATCTAGATAACAGAAACCTGAAACCGGCATTTCCAGCAAGCAGGCCAGGAATGAGGCAGTATTAACTGGAAATGAGATAAGGGATCAAGATATAAATAATTATTTAGCGGTTTATAATAAGCGGTTTCAACGTCGGGTGTTAGCATTAGGGTAGTGCTAACATTAGCGTTCATGGGCAGTCGAATTTTCTCTATCACAGAGGGCATCGGTGATGTTGAGGGGTGAATATCCGGATGATGCCGTGTTATAACGGCACGCAGAGTATCAGGGAACAGCATCAATTGGTGTCAGATTGCTAGTCTATCGATACCATGTACAAATGTCTGCAACAACAGACATTCTATAAATATGCCCTGAAGCCCTCTAACGGAGTATCTATAACCTAGCAAATAGTGCTCTCTTAGCTCACCATGGTGAAGCAACGGTTCCGCCGCTCTCTCCCCTTCGTAACCGCCAGGTATCCCATTTTGCCATTGGTGCCTAGGCGGTGGTGCGGATCGCAGTTGTCGGGATCGAACCACGGGGGTACTGTATCACAATTGTTAGTTCAAGAGGCTAAATGCAGACATTGCCCCCAGGATCAGGTGTTGCACTTCGTGTGCCCCTATTCTCGAGCCTGTTACAACTTTAGAACAGTAGCGCTCCCCAGTCTTTTCCATAACCTCTGGCGTCCAACTTCCCCATGAACCTAAATGGTGTTGATGGGCAGACTATTTACCCAAGGCAGCCATCCAGAGGAGAAGAAACAATACATTTGACGACACTGTTGATGTACGCGTTGATGCTGCCTCTTGAGAGAGGATATTGCCTTTCTATGGAGGTCATGGTAACGGTGTAGATGAGATGAATGACTTGGGTTTTCGATTCTGACCGCTAACACGTCAGGTGGCAAACCAAGAACTTTGTTTTATTTGGAGAGGCTAATATTCACCTCAGATTATACCAGTGTTGATATATATGTAATACGATAGGCAGATGGTACCCGTTTGAAGCCCTGGGGTGGCTTTGAGGGGTCCTGTCCAGGCTGGGCCCTACCCATCTACAGATCGGTTGTTTGCTGCACTGTAAGTTTCTCTTGGTTTGAGGTGCCTTGCTTTAAGAACATGCCGTCACAGTCGATCTGAGCACTAGAGTTGAGATCAAAATATATGGTATTACTAGCACCGGTTATGTTCAGCTTGTGAGGGCGACTATAGATCCAGCTATCTGACCTCGAACTCAATTTTTATTTGAGTGCCACTAGAGGGTTAGCAGAAATTGTGTTTTCCCACCTGTGACGAAATATCCATGCAGCCGCCGCCGCACCATACAAAGGATAGAACAATGTCGGATCGACCTAACTATCGGGATATATTATAGGTGACATCATGATCCTGGCATTGGTATATACCCAGGTGTCACAGCCCCGGGCATCCAGACTGGGCTCGCTGGGATCAGAGGCAAGAAAACGCGTGATTTAGTTCTACGTATCATTCCCTGAGTTATACATACTAGATGAAAACATTCCGATACCTGCCTTGAACCTGTCTAGATAAAGGAATGGCACTCAGGTGAGTCAGAAAACAGATGACTCGACATACAAATCGTTTCCCTTTATCTTTTCGCCATCTCCTTATGGTCTCCTGATTGAACTGGACTGGAGACACGTCCCAATCCTGACAGTGCTTATAAATTATAGGTCACATATTCACGAGCCATTATCCACTGTGCTGCTTCCTACGGTAGAGAAACCATTTAAAGATCTCAGCTCTACTGTGAAGACTGAAAGTACATTTTGTAAATGTGTTGCTTATCACAATGGAATATACTAGGATACATAAATGTTTAGGGGTTTTCTTGCGGAGTAAATTGAACAAGTAATAGAGACGCCACACCGGTAACCCCAGCTCAAGGGTTCTTCTCTCAGTTCTTTGGGACTATTCAAGCTCCATTAGACAGCGATGCCCTTGAGGGTTGATCAGGAAGTATAGTTTCGGGTCCATTTCTCCCTCAGTCATGCCTTCGAGTGACGACATCTTGGCGTTAGGGAAAGATTTGAAGAACCGAGCCGTTCCCAGCCGAAGTTCAACCTTCGCAAGATGTAGTCCGATGCAAACTAGATGACTAGGTTAGCTCAACAAATTTTCTCGAGGGGAAGACCCTGGAAACCGGGGAAGAAGGGAGAGGAGTAGAAATAAATAGTTGAACATACCTCTTGAGCCACCACCGAAAGGCATATACGCATCTTTCATGGCCGGTGTCGGATTCTCCCATCGCGAGGGGTCGAACTTTTCTGGATCTGGAAACGCTTCGAGATCGCGGTGAAGACTGTAGTTCTGTGTTGTCACAGTGTAACCTGCTGGTATGTGATAACCACACAGCTCGGCACCTCCCTCTGGCACCTCCCTTGGCAAACCCGAGGGGGCCGCGGGAAACCGCCGGAGAGCCTCATCGACGACATTTTCCAGGTATGAGAGGTTTGCTAGTCGCAAGTCCTCGTACTCGAAGTCATCCGGGAGTGCTTCAAGCTCCTTGACCAGGCGAGATTTGATCTCGGGGTGGCAACACACAGCCCAGACTAGGTAAGTCAGCGTGTTCGACGTAGTGTCGGATCCAGCGATGATGTAAGACTGCGCGTTGTCTCGAATCTCATCGTGGGTGATGCTCGCGTCGTCTTCAGCCTTATAGACTCTGCTAAAGACGGTCGGCCTAGAATCAGGGCCCTCAATTTCCACAATAGCCTTGTGGCGTCTGAGGGACTCGAGAGAATAGTTGCGAATGCGCTGGGCGGCCTTCTGGGCTACTGATATCATGGGAAGTGGGATTCCGAAGCGCGTAGAGGCTCGAAAGATGGACGGGAAAGCTGATCGATACGAAGCGACCTTGCCAGCACTTTGCAAGTCTAGAATATATTGGCTGATCTGAAACAGGCAGTCATTTTAGCTCGATCTGCTAGCGTCACTTTATATTGGCTAATACTCACCTTTTTACTTTCTAGCATCCGGAACGATTCACCAAAGCTTAACTCCCCAATGACATCCGTGGTCATGAATAGCCACCACTTATATATGTCAGTCGCGCCACGAACCTTGTACTCCTCCATCATTCCCTGGATGGCAAGGTTGACCTTGTGTTCGATTTGCGGCAGGAAGTCTTTGAGACCGGACTCTGAGAGCGGCTGCGAGAGCAATCTCCGGAAGCGCCTATGTGTTTGTATGTCTGGCGTGTTGAAGACGGTTACGGTAAAGGGAACAAAGTCCAGGTACCAACGTGATTTGGGAAATTCATTCTTGATTCTGTGAATGGTCTTGGCGACCTGTGGATCTGCGATGTACACCTCGCGAGGGCCAACCCGGACAATAGGACCTACTGGCAGTCAGTATCGATAGGGCACGTTGGTCAAGTGACAGGAAGTGGACAATGCGTGTTGGCATACCATATTGCTGGTGAAGATCGTGAATATACGTCGGTTTGCGCCCCTTCACCCAGTAGTACTTTGCAGGTAGATCTGTCCAACGGGTATACCATGGTCCTGGGACTCGTGAAAGAGGATCGTTTTGGGTGGAGCTAAGCAACTAGCAGCGACGAATGTCAGACATTTCGCAGGACATTTTATAATAAAACAGAATATCTTACCAATAACACAGCCAGTAGGCCCAGAGCGCCCAATGTGTAGAGATGGGTAGACTTGAGCAGCTCTGGTGTAACGTCCATACTTGCTGTGTCCATCTTGGGTACAATTGAAGTTGTAATTGCAGGTTTCGATGACAAGCTGTTGTATGCTTCAAATCCGTGTAGAATCGCTGGACATTGTCCCTCATATATACACTGACACAAGTAAATCGCGGGTTGACACGTTGAATACCCTCAGTGCTGTTGGCGTCTCATTCGGGAGGGCTCTCTGGCCGATGCCACCGACAGATGGAGCGAGCTCGACCAACATGGCGATTAGAATGCGTAGACGGGACGGGCACTACACCACGCCGAGGCCATACGAACGAGCCAACCCTACCACCCTTCTCCAGAGCTGTCCAGAGCCGGTAGATGAGCGGGAGCGAGGGCGGCGCTTGTTCATTACCCGAAGTCCAGCTTGGTGTGATTGGACAAGAGGCACCGTGTATGACGCACCCTGGTCGTAGTTACATTATTCGAGGCCATGGGGTATGGGAAGCGGAATAGGTAGGTTACATGTACATGTCAATAGTTGCCTAGAAGTGGTCATGGTGCCATTAAAGACATCCATTCGAGATGGCTTCACGTATTGTCTGCTATTGTAACCTCAATGAATATTACATTCTAGTCTATAACCATATATAAGAAGTGGAGAATCTGAATCTTGACCTTGGGCAATTGATTGAGTCTGGATGTCTTAGAGAAGCACAGGCACGGGCCCGTTCCACACACAGGCGAAAGATGGCCCTTCGAAGCTATCGGATGTATCACCATGCATTCGATGTGGAGTGCAGATCCGACCTGTGCAGCTGTGATGCACTTTACGGCCTAGGAGCCGTCTCGCGCGAGCCGACTTATGCGAAAACCCGACTTATGTAATCATTACAACATCCATAGGTGTGCCAGTCCACAAAATAGGGTTGCCCGATCATAGGGCTGACAAGCTTCGAGAAATATAGCTGTGCTCTCTTATTGTTGGCACCTCTTGCAGGTGCACTTGCGTCCCTGACATCGTCAAAGACGTCGGGTAATTTATAGCACGTGGGCGATCCTGAGTCAAAGTTGCCACATTCTGATAGCTTACCTGTGAAGACGCTCCTGTCGATGAATTACAGTATCATATGTGTAGTGGTCGAAGTCGTTGAACTATGTTTTATGAATGCTATGAGCAAAGACTCTAACGCCATATATCTATATACCCCGTTAATCTAACCCCGTCCCTTTTCTAAATCTTCTACATGTATCGTGGGATTACGATGTATCTCATCGTTGTCACTTGGCAAGATGATTTCAGGAGCTAGGCCTGGTCTAACAATATTGGGACTAGGCGCGCTGCCACCCGTCTTTTCCGACCCTTCCGCCTCTTCTTGTTGGGACTCATCAGCTCGTCGGTTCCTCTTGAAGATAGCTCCCGTCTTCGCAGAGCTCTGGCGAAAAATCTATATACAACAACGACAGGCGCGCCGACCGTCTTCGCGATGGCAGCAAACCATTCGTCGGGGAATAGGCGGATTACTACAGCCCATGGAAGAGATACAAAAGCCGTGACAACGCAGATGGCCCATTGGGTGCCGTTGATGGGCTTGATCTCGAACGCCGCGCCACCGACAAAAATGATAAGGATTTGGAGCCCTATCATTAGTAAGGTGATGCCAATGAAGAATTTGTTCCGATGCACGCCTTCGAAGATGTTGAACTTGTTGTCCAAACGTCGGTTGTTAAACTCGTTAAAGATTTGCATCCAGACAAACGTGTTAAAGACCATAGTAGCGAGCTCCTTCTGCTGTGTCTCGTTATTAGGGTCGTAGCCCAGGATTTGATTTCCTGCAAAGTATAACGTAAAGCTCACAACGAGCTGGAAGATGCTCTGACCAATGATCATCTTCCACATATTGATGGTGATTAACGGGGCACTCTTGGGCTGAGGCAGACGGTTAAGAATCTTGTCGGTAGGAGGATCCGTAGCTAGCGCAAGTGCAGCAAATGTGTCCATGATGAGGTTCACCCAAAGGAGCTGTACGGCTGTGAGAATTGACTTCATATCTGGATTCGCTACAGCCGAGATAAAAGCAACGAGGACGGCAGTAATGTTGACAGTGACTTGGAACTGTGGTTATTGTTAGTACCTGAAAGAGCTTGCTATGACTGAGCCCAAAGGGGCAGGCATGCCTGTTTGCTTACCTGAAGGAATTTCTGAACAGCATCGTTAACGGCCCTCCCCCATTTTAGAGCCGTGAGAATAGAGGTAAAATTGTCGTCCATCAAAACGATCTCAGAGGCTTCCTTGGCAACTTCGGTACCACAAACACCCATCGAGAAACCAACGTCAGCTGTCTTCAAGGCCGGTGCATCGTTCGTTCCGTCACCGGTAACGGCAACAGTCTCGCCCAGAGCCTTAAGCTTCGCTACCAAAATGCGTTTGTCTTCTGGGGATGAGCGTGCTAAAACCTGAAGCTTGCGGACCTTTTCGTTCATTTCTTCATCGCTGAGAGCTCTGAAAACTGGGCCTTCCATGATGAGACCATCGGTGTAGATGCCACACTCTGTGGCGATGGCCTGTGCTGTTACGACATTGTCTCCAGTAACCATGCGAACCGTTACGCCTGCATGCTGAGCCAGACGAACTGCCTCAGGCACGCCGGGTCGAACAGGATCCTGAATACCGACGACTCCGAGCCATGTGAGATCATTTAGAATGGAAGCAAACTGAACATGGCCATCCTCGACCTCAGCGTGCGACGGAGGCCACTCGGCGTAGTCACAATACACGAGACCGATAGTGCGGAGGGAGTCTTTCGCATATTTTTCGATGGTAGATGTTAGCTGAGTACGATCGTTTTCGGTAAGAGGGGTATCGACCAGTGTCATGGCGTCGGCTTTGTTGCTACAGTAGCCCAAGAGGATCTCCGAGGCTCCCTTAACCAAGAGTCGATACCGAGAGCCAATCCTGATAACTGCGCCCATACACTTCTTGCTCGAATCGAAAGGCATCATGTGTATCGCTGGTTCATTAGCACGAAGCTCAGGAAGTGACTGCATCCCTAGATGATCTCTCGCCCATTCCAAAAGAGCTGTTTCTGTCTTCGAGCCGATGAATATAAATTGGCCCGCGTCCTCGCCTTCGAAAGCAGTCGAGTTGATTGCTACAGATTGGACCAAGGCGTCCTTTGTCACTTGGGGAAGATCGGCAGCCCACTGTGAGACTGTCTTGGACTCAGCGTTGCTGTGCTCAGGTTTGACAAAGTTCGACTGGCCGAAGCTGCCGGCTACCACCGTCATTCGGTTGGTAGTCAGGGTTCCGGTCTACGCTAGAATTAGTAATCGTCAAAGATAGCAATGATACAGCAGTTATCTTGAGTATGCTAGGATAAGAGGTTCTAAGCTGGCCAAGAAGGAGTAAATTGAATCCAGGGGGCTTACCTTATCTGAGCAGATCGTCGTGGCATTGCCCATAGTCTCGCACGCTCGTAGCACACGCACCAGGTTGTTTTCCTTGAGTAATCGCTGGGTCGCAAAGGCTAACGCAAGAGTCACGGCAAGGGGTAAACCTTCGGGTACGGCCACCACAACGATAGTGACAGCAACGATTAGAATATCCAGGAAACTAGAGGCCTTCTCGGGAGGAGATCGGCTATCGTTGGGCAGGTTGGCGAGGAAACGAAATAGGAGAACGAAGAATAAAAGGATGGCTGCGCTTGCTCCTAACTTAGCAATAGCAACGGCGAGACGCTCCAACTTCTTTTGCAAGGGCGTAGCCTCCACTTCTGCCTGAACGGAGACCATTATCTTGCCGAAACTCGAATGAACGCCAACAGATGTGCAAAGAAATGTTCCGACGCCTTCGAGGACCTTCGCTCCGGAAATAATGAAAGGGTCTAGTCCTTTAGTGTTAGCATTGCCTGATTCCAAAGCGGTCATAACTTGGCGGCCCGGTGTCTTCTTGATTGCGTCCGATTCTCCTGTGGCCGAGGACTCGTCGCATTTGATGTCGTGACCATCGATCAGAACACCATCAACTGGTATGAGATCGCCGGGCTCAAGATGTAGGACGTCGCCAACGAGGATGTCGTGCACATTGATCATGAATGATTTTCCGGATCGAACCACTTTAACCTCTCTGTCCTCCTTTTTCGCATTTAGTCTGACAAAAGCTTTCTCCTTTTGCCAGTCATTTAGTGACCCCACCAATGTTACAATAAGGATGGCTATTATGATGGCAACACCTTCAATCCAGTCAACAGACGGAGGATCGCCGGGCTTGTGGTCGACCCCGAGTGTCTCGTAGAGACCCAGTGCCAATGAAACAATTGCAGCTACTGCCAAGAGGATAATGACCTTGTCTTGAAAGGCGGCCCAGACTAGTTTCCATAAAGGAGTGGCTTGTTTTGCTGGCAAAACATTCTTGCCATACACCCTGACTCTGTCGGTAAAAGGTTGTGATGCCGGATCAGAAGCTCGTCCTGACGAGTCTTCAATCTTATCGGACGTCCTCCTGACGACTTGATCGAAAGTGACTCGTGACCGAACATTTGTCTCATCGACACTTAATCCAGCTTTGATATCGGTTTGTAGCCCTTGCTGGATACCAGGGAGTCCACCCAAGGCTCTGAATGCGAGCAAGGATTTAGGGTTAAATAGCTTATTCAGCTGTCCCGGGCTGAAAGCAAAAGGGTTATCCTTAACTTCGAAATCGGCTTCTGTGCCCGGGTCAGGACGCAATGCCGACTCAGGGTCTACTGTTATGATGCTGGAACCGCAGTCCGATTGTGCCGGAGTGAGAAAGGGATTGGATGAGGCGGAAGGCGTTAGGAACGGATTTGATATATTCGATACGAACGATCCAGCCGGCGTGACAGCGCGAGCTTCAAGAGTGTCGCTTCTTGAGCGAGCACCCGTTTCTACTATGGTTTCGGCGGTGTTGCTCCTCGAACGGCCATGAGTATCTACCGCCAGTGTAGGCGGCGCCAGGCTATTGCTAGCCATGTTCGACGTTGTCTTACGCTTTTTCTCTTGTTGTATATGATACGAGAGCGATGGGTTTAGTAGATTAAATGAGGATTAGAGTTATCGTTGTGAGATCTTGGCGGGCAACCAGGACTGAGATGTGTTGCAGAGCTTGAAGTAAAACCTCTCGGTGAGCGATGGCAGATGAGATGTAGTATTTGGAGAGGTTCTCCAGGCTGAATCTGAAGTGTCTGCCTCGACATGCGGTGGGATGCTGATGTGGTAAGCCGGGAAAGTAACAATTTTAATATTTCGGGAATTGGTGTTGGGGAGAGGCAAAAGTCAATGAGTCGGTCAGGTTCTTGGGTGTATGCTAGTGCTGCTATAGGAATTGACGGTCATAATTTGGGTCCTTGGTGTTTGGGCTGCGTAGAGCTTGGAACGTCTCGCTAACAAAGGCCAAGAAAACCAGCGCAAGTGAGGAGATCGTCTTCGATCGAGATATGAGGTGCTGGCTCCGTCTGGCTCGATAGATGTACATGTGGGAGGCGGTAGAGCTATTGTGTTGGCGGTTAACGTCGCGCGTGCGGTGGCGGTAATGAGCCCCAAGAGGTCCCCGTTAGGTGAGGGCGAATATGGATGAACGCGTTCTTACAGGCCGACTGCCAAGGGAAGACAATTCCAGATTGCATCGACAGTCAGTTAGTGGCGCGGGTCAGCCTGCTTCCCTCACAAGGGCAATATTCAGTTGTGCTGGTTGCCTACGCATTGCCTGGGCGCAGTTCATCAGCAGTCCATCATTACCAGTCGAATCCGAATAAGAGAGAAAAGCCTCGACTCGGGCGCGACAAAGTGACGTGAGTGAGCGAGGCTGTGTCAAAGAGGCAATTCTCCGGGAGGCCGCTGGCTCCCTGCACCAATCTAGAACCGGTAATTATCTCGCTTTCTACTGGGGGCCATCCTAGCTAGATTAACACAAGGATTCTCATGCCAATTGAAATCACGGTCTGTGGTGTAATTGCATTTCTTGCTGATATAATACGGTACCACCGCGCTCTGCAATTTACACTTCGCTCGTAAGGAGGATTGATCCTTATGGCAGCTCACTAATCCGCAGCAGGCGAACAGAAATACAACTCGATCCAAAACAAAAATACGCATTCGAAATTAAAAGGAGGTGTCCAACCTTCACCATCTCGTCCCTGGTGACTTGGGGCCCTCTTGTCCTCTTGCTCCCGCGAATGGCCGTGACATAGACTACTGTGGGATAAAAACTCTGCTGATCCTTGGCTCGGGGGACGGATTGAGGCTGTGTAGATGGCGATGAACCAATCACGTCCGCCCGCGATACGCACTTGACTAACTTGGTCTCGGGGGCTTTTCACAGCCCAATCACATGCCCGTCTCGGTCATCCACCAGAAGTGACCCCGGCATTTCTAGAACGACAATTATCTTGATCCTTCTAGCCAACCGCGAGTATTAAGTATGGGTAGACGCCCGATCGTCTGTCTCTCCGCACACAACAACAGTAATTCTTGAGATTTGATTTGTATCATTCATTATCAGACCTGTCCGCAAACTTACTATTGGTGATGTTTCCGGGCTAAGCTGATGCGCATGCATCGACCGCCGACGTACATATACGCGTAGACGAGGATTAGTCTCCCCCAGACTTGCCTCGCGCTGTGGACATCGGTTCTCCACGCCAAGCATATTCTATGTTAGTAGTAGCATTTAGATTTGCACATGTGGTCTCTCCGCTGGCATCCATTATTGATTTACATGGCTACCCTTCACGTTTGTCGGGGGGTGCAGAATAGATCAGAGCTGTTCGGGGCTAAGGAGTGTGTGGTTTTTCCTGCTTGAACCAACAGCCAAGCAACGTTTGTGTATATCGCGGTGGGACAATGAGGAGGTACTCGCCAATTATGCCCAAGACATCCGGCGTTTCGCCAACACTAGGGGTGGCTATGTCTACTTGGAACGACTATCGTGGTCTTAACTGCCTAATTTGGCCGACAGATGCATGTCTCCCCCTCTCCAAGGACCGTCTCTAAATACCTCGCCGGCGAGAGTCTTATCAGCTGTGCCGTCCATGAGCAGCCTAATGTAGGCGTGAGATATTGCTACGGTCCACGAGAGACAGATACGCCCATGTGCCTATTCCAGCACGTCCCGAAGTTGATACGATGGGGTCATAACATAATGGTTGTTGTAGTTGGTTATAGTTGATCACTGGAGTCTGCTGTTCTCGATGTGAGACTAATCGGGATTTGGCTACTGTGTTTTCTGGTTCTACCTAGAGTAACCTACGACGATGTGCTAGCAGTTACTCGATGAGATTTTTAGCCCCCTCGTCCAGGACCAGTCTGTCTCGCGACATTGGCCCTTTTTGGTGATATGGAGTGCAGTCTCTGTGCGTAGCAACGATCATCTGTGTATCACAAAGTCCACCTGGAAAAGTTCCTAACAGCAAGACTTCGACTAAATAAAAGCACAAATCCAGTCATACCTTAAGCTTCATCACAGAGGACGCCTAATTCATACTACACAGCTAATGATAAGTCAATAGCCCTCTTGCTTCTGCACCAAAGTATCACGTTCACATAAAAATAAATACAATCCAACTACATATGTAGGTCAGCGAGTTGGGTTTAAAGTAATAACGCGGCTTAAGCTTTGATATCGCCCACAAAGGGCCCATAGCAGCCACGATACAGTGGATTTTTTTCATCTAGAGATGCAGGAGGAGCGTCACAATATGATTCCATATGTGATCAAAAGAGCCTTTCGCCCGCCTTCTCAAGATACGTGGTAGGGATATTTCGATATCTCTGAAAAGGAAAAGGTAAGTTTCATAGATAGAGTAGAATTCTTGAAGTCTATAATGTGAGCTGGGCACCCTCTACCATAAGGAATCCCAATTCCGATACAGTAACAAGGTCGACATCCACCGAGACATAATAGGCAAAAGTTAGTTGTCTCATAATCAAAAACCCCATAACACAAGCCAAGAGTGCCCTAATACAAACCCGTACCATCCGGTGACATTTCAACACAGACATTAATACTTATATACACACATATATTATATATTTACGCGCCTGTTTTTCGTCACGTGTCAACCAGCAGTACAGATACTAAATATGTTCCTGATTCCAAAGTACTAATATTGGGAGAACCAGCCATTGCAATCGTTCTGTCGGTAGGATTGCCGCCAGGGTTGTCTGTGCGTACATTATATAGCGACTGTATAAGTTTGCGCAATGTCGATGACTCCTTTCTCCCAGCTAAATAACCTTCTGGAAAGAACCACAAGCACAATAAACTCTCAAATCCGCATCAACATACCACTTCTAACCCGTAACTCCAGGCGCGAGTAATGCGCAAAGGAACGCCATCCCTATTACACAGACACCCAGTTATTCTCCACCAGTCCCTCATCCCACAACAGCGCCTTCGCTATCTTCGCTATACACTCGTCACCGCCGTATTCCCGCGTATTTCGTACCCATCAGTCTCAATAGACGAGCCCAGAAGAGAGAAACGTCACCACAAGATATCACATCCCTGGTCAGCTTACAGTAACTAATTAGCGTACCATGCAGCCGGGCCAAGGGGGGGATTCAAACAAAACCGAACGAAACAAAGCACTGGTTCCAACCAGCCAACTCCAGTCAAGCAACAACCAGCAGTACCGAAACAAGTAAGCCGTCGAGTCCGAGGGGTTGGAAAATGACAAAAGGGCCGCTTGCAGCTGCACTAGCAGTGGCTATGTCACGACTGCGCCTTAACCCTCGCGTATCATCAGCAGCGGCCTGACCACTCATCATCCCAGTCTGAGGCTCGGCTTTTGTCCCTTGCGTCTCAAAACTTCCCAACAAAACCTTCCAACATGCATTACCATGCCTACCATTCATGTAGCAGATATAGAAGGGGGAGTCTTACATAAGCAACCGAAAAAGGGAAAATTGCAAAGTGTAAGTCGCGCAGCGCCAAGACCCCATCCTTATCTGATCCCTTGATTTCTCAACGCGCATGGTACCCACTCCTGTCTACCTAAGTAGGCACCTAAGTAATTATTCAGCAAACACCGGACGGGCTATAGGTGTAAGTAAGAGTAAGAGTAAAGCGCAAACCCCAAAGTCATCTTCTGTCTTCGTAGAGACCTTTCCGTTCCCTATGAAACTGACACGAAGTATGCCTAAAACTAGGGATTTGGTTTGTAAGCATACTAGATGTCACTGCAGTATGCAGAGCTGAGGGGTCATACAAAACTCCTATGATCATGCAATATCGAACCACTCGATGAGCAAGGGCAAACTCGCTCGGCTGAGGGGTGTATTGCTTACGAATAATGTCATCACTTACTTCACCTTCAATCTTCCCACAGTAACCAAGCCTGACGCCCCTTTTCTTGCATCAAAACTATTTACACTTCCTTTTAGCATCACCACCACCACATCAACATGTAAGCCGCCCCTAATCATATGATCGACAGTCACGGTAGGTTACATATCGATCCGCGCACCATCTAGATCAAGAATGCCTCTCTGTAAAAACCCAGACAACTTCAATACACCTTACACGAACATAATATTTGAACAGCACGATATACTACTACATTGCGCCATGTAATTTATATTACACATGTTGTATCCCTGAAAATTCTGGCAAGCCTAATGCTACCTGTGTTACCCATGCTAATGCTTCTATGATTTCTCGCTTTTTTATTGGTGCTGTGCTCAATGACGAAATGCAATAGGCGCTTTTGGGAGTATAAAACAACAGTATAGAACAACATGGTTGGAGAGAGAGTGCGCGCGCTAAGCGGCCGAAATGCTGCCGCGGTCAGCCTCGCGCCCACCTCCAATTCCACTTCCACCTCCAACTTCGGGGGCATCTGTATGCGCCGACTCAGCCATCCGCAAGGCATCATTGATATCGTCGACGAATAAGTGCTCCCCTCCAACAAGCTCGACAATGCCACTCCGCTCGAGCAATTTCCATACTTCGCTCGTGCGGCTCGGCGCTCGACTAAAGAACACCCGTACCCCTTGCTGACGGTACTTGCGCACAATCTCTTCCAAGACCTGCGTCCCGGAGCCGTCCATCGATGAGACGCCCTTGATGTCAAAAATGATGTTTCGATTGCTGCCTTGGGGGCGCAAGCGCGGCATTGCCGGATGTGCCTTATTCGTGCCGTAGCGTTCAAGGCGGCGCAACCTGTTCTTCAAGTCGCCCGTGTTGGCGAATGTCAGGGGTTCGGCCATTTTCACGATTAGACATCCCTCAATGAACTCGACTTGCTCGGGGTGTTCTTCGGCATTCTCAAAACGACCAGTGTTGGGGTCGCGTCCGAGGATCTGAATGCGGGTTTCGGTGGCATGGCGTACGACTATGACGAGCGACACGAATATGCCGATTGCGATTCCAAGATTAAGAGAGAAGAACAAGGTGACGAGGACTATCGCCGCCATGAGAGACAATTCGTACCAGCCCCTAATGCGTACGAAGAAGAACAGGTCTTCAGGAATTTCTTCGATGAGAGAATAGGCGACAACCATGATTAGCGCAGAGAGAACGGGTTTCTGTACCTATAGTTAGTTTGAGTGCGAAATAAACACTTTGGCCAGGGTTCGGGATAAGCTGGTATTCGTAGACTCACTGGAAGATAGTAGAACCATGGCAATAGATATAGAATACAGATGACAGTGATGATACTGATAAAGATTGAACTCATGGGCGTTTTCCCCCCGGTCGATTTGTTTACCTTGCTCCTACCGTAGCCCCCAAACGCGGGGAGAGCCATAAAGAACGAACCTGCTATATTTGCGACTCCTAGAGCAATCAACTCCCGGTTTGGACTGAGCTGTATACCGTCAATGACGTCGGCATCTCCTAGACTCTTGGCTGCAACAGAGGATTCGAAGAAACCCAGCATTCCTATCAAGAATGAAGTACTCATGGCCTCTCGAATATGGGGTAGGTGAGACCATTGGAAAGGATTACGAAAAGTGAAGACGCGGCCTGATGGAGCTTCAACCTTGCCGAGAACCTCGACACCCTTGCCTTCCCAACCGAGGAAGTAAGCCAAGTAGGCGGAGAGCACCACGACAAGAAGTCGATCTGGAAAATATGCCACACTACGATACCGGGGTTGTAACCTGCGTTTGATTTCCCTAGAAGCACATAGGGTGTCAGTATTGGCTGGACCGAAACAGCGACGGAAACACCTACCTCAGAACCATGATGACGGCAAAGCTCACGATGCCAACGATGCCCGAGAGTTTATGCCATTGGGTAAGGTGTGTGATTATAAACACAAACTTGTCGACAGTAGTACGGTGAGGTACGTTGGGTATACCAGCGGCCACTTTGTTGAGGCCAAGAACTGGCGTGAGCTGGTCGATGAAGATGACGACGCCGATAGAGGAGATGAAGCCACGCAAGAACGGGCGACTTAGAACGTTATCAACGAACCCCATGCGCATCAACCCCATGATGAAGACAGAGGCACCGGCCAGACCGACGGCGACACCTGCGATCTTGGAGTGCACAGCGGCATCGTCTTCCTGGCCTTTCCCGCCATCGACGTTGGCCTTGACTATGGAGCCGACTAGCAGAGAGCCGGCGGCCTCGGGTCCCACGACCATCAGGGGACAACTGCCCAGAATCGCGTAGAAGAAGGGGTTGAAGACGAAGGCGTACAATCCGCTGATGGGGGCCACGTGGGCGAGGTTCTCGGCGTAGGAGAGGGCCATGGGGAGATACATGGAGGCCATGGTGATGGCGGCAGTGAGGTCACCCAGAAGCCACGGCAACTTGTACTGGCGCATCCATGTGAGGCATGGAATGTAGTAGGAGACGACGGTGAACCAGGAATATTCGACGCCGTGTCGCTCGGCGAGGGCGCTCGACGTCGTCATCTTCTTGCTCTGCATTATCTTGGTGGCAGCCCTCCTGAAGAGATTCTTGGGCGTCTCTGATGTCTCCGAGCCCAGCAACGATGCCCCCTCCGAATCGATATGTACGTGTTGCAAGGGAGGGCTGACTGCGCGTGGAGAGAAGGTACCATGGTCACGGGGGCCATCGTGAGCCCGTTCACTATGGAGGAGTGAGGTCGTCTCGTCGTGAGGCGAGGAATGGGGTTCGGGCTCGTGGATCGGGTTCGAAGCACTCGAATCTTTGGGAGAAAGGACTTGTTGCCGGGGCGGTGATCTAGACACGGTCCGGTCGTCATCATCCTTGCCATGCTTGTTCCTTGTGTCGTCGACACCGGGATCCGAGTCGGAGTCGGAGGCGGTACTGCTTTGACGCAGACCGCTCGGTGTCGAGGGGAAGTGAGGTTGTGAGGGTGACTGTGTAGGTGTTTGTCCTGTTCTCCGTCGGGACCGCGAGGATGACCGCGAGCCACCGGGTGGTGGCGGAGGTGCTGCCATGCTTCAGACGCGCACCGGGGCAGTGGGTAGAATTAAGCTTAAAATCAATGCATCAATGGCGTTTTTAAGTTTATATCGACAGGACGCGGGAATAGAGTTGAGCGAAGAGCACGGTGAAGGGATATGCAAGGATGGGGTATGATAAAAGGGCTGAGAAAAGTCTGATGCGGTAGGGAATTGATGACAGGATTGGGGGGGAGGAAATGGTAAAAAGAAAGGTTTGCTACAAAAATATTTGGTACGAGGCATGAATCACATGCTGCTATCACGATTCATGTTAGGTAGTTTCCACTTTCCAATGCACAGTATCAGTGAGCATCATAGCAACTTCAATACCACATAAAAAAGTAATTGTAAACTTATTACTTTAAGTGGGTAGGTAATATCTCATTGTGATGATCATCTGATTGCATAGACACGGCCTGTTCAAGTAGGGGCCTATTAGAGAGGGGGCTTAAGTAATCGACGTACATGTACAGGTACATGCCTCGCCTAGTGAGTTGCACGTGGGTTAGGTTAGATTCCGCCGTTTTCCCTTGTGCATCTCTTACAGCGTTTCGCTGCGAAAATACGTCGACCTATAATATATAAACAATTTAGATAGTGGTAGCTACCTAGAGAAAAGAGATGTTTCTTACTTCTTCCTCCGCAAATAGAACAAATTACCAAGACGAATTCTCATAGCGTATAGACTAGTCCTCGTACTTCATCAATTATGCCTATATATTTACTATACACAGCACCACCTTAAACAATCAAGGTATCTAGGCAATCGATGTTATCAAGCATAGGCATATAATATACTAATGCTCCCACTCACAAAAACCCAAGCTTCCTCTCATACTCTCCCGCCCCGCGTCCAATAGGTTGAATCAGCGTATAACTCCCCGAAGAATTAAACTCCTGTACGCCATTAATCAAATAAAGCGGCGTCAACCCTCCATCATCACTAAAATACAGCTTCGGCCTTTCTCTCCGATAATACGTAACCGACGAGCCATCCGTGAACTCTACCGTAGTATTATACGCCAGCGTCCGATTATTAAACCTCCAGGGCCCCTTCCAATCCCTCGCATACGCATGCGCGCCCACGCGAGGTCCCTTCAGCCCCAGGTCAATATCAATCAGATAGTGCACGAGGATATGCCAATTCCCCCTCCTATCCCGCCATAAGAACGGATCCTCGCTGCGGTCCGTGTTATGCGGCTCGACGGCGAGGTCGTACGGCCCGCTGTAGTTCTGCGCCGTGTAGATATTGTTCTTCTCCACCGCGAGCAGCATCGCTTGCGTCTGGTTCTGCGCCGACCAGAGTGGCCAGGGCGCCGGGTTCGTGACGTTGACGATCTGCGCCTCGAGCGGTTCCCAGGTCCTCAGATCGGCCGAGCTCGAGACCGAGATGGTGTTGTTGAATTTCTGCGATGAACATGTCGTCGGCGCTTCGAGGTCTTTGCCGATGCAGTAGAGGAGATATTTGCCGTCTGCCGGGCTGTAGATCGTCGTCGGGTTATGATGGAATGTGTCAAAGAGTGTCTGCGCGTACGTGTACGGCCCCCTTGGCCCGGTTCTCGACTCTGCTCTTATGATGGTGCTGAAGGGTCTCCAGCCTGCCAGTCCACATCCATGGGACATCTGAGAGGTGATGAGGTGAAAGAGTCCCTTGTCTGTAGGGTCTTGAACGATATGACCTCCCCATGATGAGTTCCCGGCCCCTTCTTTGTAGAAGTCTGGCCCTGTTGCATTCGTGTGATTGTACCCTGACCATCTCACAGCTGGGTATAAGTCTAGCTCGCTGCAATCATCAGCTCGCCAGCCTGCGTCACAGATACACGTCTGGTTGGCTGAGCAGATCCCATTGAGACTACAATCATCGTCCGTAGAACAGCCTCTGGACGTCGTGATCAGAAGGGCCAAGAGAGCAAGTAGCCAGAACGCTGCGGATCCCTGCATCTTGTCAATCGCTCAGAACACACGCTGTTCTTACTAGATCGTTTTGTGCAGACATACAACTTACATATCTTGAAGTCTCCTAGGACCCCGACGTGAGGATATGGATTTTATGGCATGCGGGGTCGGTGTGAATAACCACATTTGAGCGTCACGTTCAATCGACTGCATGTAATTAATCCACGAACAGGGTCGTGGTACTCCGCAGCCATCCCCACAGCGACTGTATCGATGATCAATATCGCTCGGAATAATAAGTTGCATCAGGGTCGCGCTTGGCAGGCGAACTACTCGGGTGATTTACACATGTCACTCATCTCTTCGATTGTAGAGACCTAGGGGCACATAAGTGAACAACTGAATGAATCATTGAGTCTCATTAGTCGCGAGGTCTATTCAGTAAGCCTACTGTTGCTAATTGAGCCCGAAGCTGTAACGATAGAGCACCCGCAATACCAGAGCAATGGCTATGATTTACTACTCGACACCAAACCTCTCACCGAGTAAAATCCTTTAACAATAGTGCCAAATCATCCGCGCGATAATCAATATATCCCAAATCCATAAGGGTATCAAGCGACTTCTGCGCATACTGCACAGCGGTATCGTTATCCCCCGCTTTCCAAAACAGCCTAGCAAGCACCTCGTACTGCGAGGCCACCATCGTCGGGATATCTTCAGCTTCCACGAGCGCTAAAATCTCATACGCGGCACGCACCGCCGCCGTGCCGTTCAGCTCGCCAATGGCTTTGAGAGTGTCGTTCTGGAGCGAAGCGATCTTCTCTCGGCGGTAGTCCGAGGCCGCAATGTCTGTCTTTGAGGCTGTGCAGAGACTGCACGTGCACTCGAACCCCCAGCGGCGGAGGGCGCGCTGGCGTTTCTCTCGCGGGTGGTTCATGGGTATATCTGGAGTAGCAAGAAGTTTTCAAGTCAGCAGATGTTTCGCTTTCATTGTTATGTAGAAAAAGAGAGAAAAAAAGAGGACTTGTGTGGGAGGGAACCGGGGATCGCGCACAGCTAATAGTAATCTCTTCTCCTATCTCGATATCCCGAAAGGCAACAACCTTAACGTCAAGGCTAGTTGGGCTAAATCGCACAAAGGCGCTGCGTCTCCATTGTCAGATTCCCTTTGCATTACAAATCACAGTAAATGGAAGACTCACTTCGGCTTGCAGGCATGGTTGATCCTCTAATATCCCTGTGAGTACTCTGCTTTACGCATCGCGTCATTTTTGTACGGGCCGGTACGAACTCACAGCAACTTCAGGGTACAGAGCCATATGCGGGTCTCCGCCAAGGGTAAAAGAGAAAGCATTTGTGCCAAGTATATCCTCGACAATATCTTTGGCCTGGGTGCTCGACCGGCCGAGGCCAAGAACCCTGTCTGGGTCCGAAAGCTGCTCCGTCGCTACATGCAGGAGCTTGTGTCCAACTTGCTGCTGCACGGCCTTGGGGAACGACAAGTCGAGCAATACACTTGCCCAATCCGTCATGAAGGCCTCCGCACGGCGAATCTTCCGCGTCGCTATAACTCCCTTGCCCTTCGGAGGTATAGCGACAATGGCATAGCTTTGGTCTGTGGTGTTCAGCTCATGTCCTCCAGGGAACTCTTCATTCAACATGTTGGCAGTATCTGCAGCCGTCTTGGGCGTCGTGATGATGCTGAGTCCTTGGGATCCATGCCGCGAGTTACTGTACACACAGTACTTTTGACTTGGGTCCTCCCCCGCGTTGACGCAGGTAGGCCGGTGCGTCCAAGGCGAAAAGTCGACTGGTTGTGATCCGATGCTGTCGTCAAAAGGAAGGGGACACCGGAGTTGCGCATCATGCCGCAGAGCATGCGGTGGGTTTGTGTGGCAGCATTTTTCTGTTAGACAGGTGGCCTTGACTCCTATGGGAAGTGTGCCGAGTAATAAGGAGATGACAGCAGGTCTATACTGTGGGCTTCTCATTTTCATCATGTATCACATTGCAGCCTTGGTAAGCATCGAGTAAGTTGAGAGGCTAGAAAATCACTCGACTGGCAGGATACTGTTGCGGTGCCCTTATAACATGGCTGCGATGATGTGTGGACAATCATCTCTTTTCTTTGCCCACTGGCCTCTATATCTGACCATCCAAGAATGATAAAGTTGAACTATGTTGCAACCAGATTAGCCATTCTGTGGCCAAGCAGTGGCATTTCGGGGCCAAGCAGACTCTGTCAGCAAGATCTACGGTCCTTGCTGTATTACCCCTCGGCCTCCTCTCACAGCCTTCGAAGGAGTCGGAAACGGAAACCCAATTTATTGCCCTTATGGGCACTCTCAGGTATTTTAGTCAACCCGTTGAGGGGTTTGCGCGAGAGCCAAGGCTCGGAATCTTCGCTGCGATAAATTCAGCCATATTGGGAGATCATCATCTATCTCATTGTGACAAACATGGAGTATCACTCTTGGGATGCTCGGACTCTAGAACAGAACAGCGTGTTGCGGGAGTCGGTTGCTGCAGGCTAATGAATAGTACTTGCTCCGTCCCGTGGTATGATCCTGCTTGGCCCATGCCGATCGCCGGTTGGACGGCTGCAACATCCGCTGTAGTGCCGAATTCCGACCGCTGTAAGGCTGTCTATTCTGAATGATGGAGACGGCCGGTCATGGCGTGTGGCTTGGCCAGCGGTTAAATTCAACTCTGTTTCGGGTTGGGGGCTTTATATGGGTCACCTTCATTTGCAACGCAGATACTGAAATTGAACAAGTATGTTTTGGCATTGCCCTAGAGAACATTTAGGAGCGACATGTGAGAAGTACATGGGCGCGATAGCCCAGCATAGCATCTGCTGTTTAATTACGAGGAGACTCGACTTCCTCTTGTCATAGAATGATGTGCTAGGAAATCCTGTGCTGCCATGTAATGACAACAGTGTTACGGTTTAAATAGATATTGCTAGCTATATCAGCAGTGAGTACTGTTTATGCACGGAAATGAACATTCTATTCACGTTAAATTGATATTCACCGATTCGCGTATACATAGACGTGTTTTCGCCCAGTACTGTCATAGAACACCAGGAGCAGACAAGCTCCACATTCATCCAACTACAGGTATTGCAGAAAGAAGATATGTATAGCCATTGAAGAGAAAGATTTTACGTAAGTTATATTATATATCAATGCTAACTCTGCGGTTGCCATTTGCGCATATTGCAACCTGACAGTTTCCATGATAACCCGCCCCTAACGATAAATGTAGGCTTGCAAAATTATTAGCTTTGCTATTGTTATACCACGGATGCATAATTCATTAAGCACGCGTTTTGGATAACATTGAATCATTCTCCCGATGAATAATCAACGTATCATGTCCCAGAACCCCAATGCTATGATAAGCCTGCCTTGCGGAATTTTCAAGAAGACATGTATTTATTTGTCTTTACGGTTCACGGCTAGCCATTACTCGAGAATGTAGCACCTACTGCGGTTGCAGAAGGATAGTGTACCTATTTGAGTTGCGATATATACTTAAGCTTGAAGCTCGACCTTTCCGCTGGCTATGATTTGGAGATGAAGAGATAAGATAAATCAACTTGAGTCGTGCGACCACTCAGACATAGGATATGCCGAGTCGAGAGTATTACGTGGGTTTCCATCGTGTTTCTTATCAGGTATCAGGGGGTTATAGCCCGTTCACCTTCTGCCCCCGATTATCTAATTACCCGGTGCCTCTCCCGTCTAATAAATCGCCGTATTAGAATGAGTATCAAGCCGAAATGACTTCATAGCCTCACTGCAACAAGACATATGATAGAATGTACACCCTTTAGCTATCGAGGAAGCTACAATGATCGAGCGATAAAGCCTTAGCATTAGCGATATCAAATAGTTGCTACGCATTCGCGTTACCTCTGTAAGTTTGATTCCTTAGCTACCTGGTTAGCATAAACAAACAACTTTCTCTTCATATTTTCCATAATAATTACTTCTTCCCCCTTCTAAAACTCATCTTAGTTTTCTTTTTTACCTTTCTGGACAGTTTCTCCCATGACCTATCATTGGACAACAGGTTGTATATGGTGAGAGCCCAGTCAGCTTTTCTGAGTGCTCGAGTGACTTAATTCAATTATACGCGTGTGTGTGATAGTCATGTACCTGCTTCATAAAGTATGCTTGACACCCAGGTCCTATATAACAGTGAAAATTTCGTATCAATACGCTGGAAATGGTATCTATCCTAAATTATTGTTTTCTATGGGCTCGGCCGACATCCCTTGTTTCGGTTATCACACGTTATCAGGCGTTCCGACCACATTCTCGGCCAGAGGTCTTCGTATATCCATTCCGGTGAATTCTTCAAAGGAAAGACCCTGAAGGATTGCGCTATAAATAGCGAGAAATGCCCTTTGGGAATTAGATTTTGGCGTATATCTGATCTAAATTAGTTTATAGATTAGTGATATCTGATCCCTTATGACTGTGCTACATAGAAGTAGTTTGATGGGGACTGCTATACGGGTATTAGTCAGGCGGAGAGCGATTCCTTGAATGTAACTTAAATATATATACAGGATAAGGAATTAGGATGGCCTATGCGGAACCTGAACAAAGAACTGGAGATTGAGTGTAGTTAGGGGAAGCCTGACAGCGTGTGATAATCCTCACTCCCTAGAAACACTTTGACAACTGCGCAGCATTGACGGCCTTGCCGGGTAAACACCCATAAAGCGTAACCCGAAACGGTATATGTATAGAAACATCTTATTTTTCATGTCCTGGACGCGTCAGGGTATCGCTCGGGGTTAGCTCTTTCTAGAATCCACATGCCTTTGTGCTTTCGGATTGACCCTTCGGGTCAATTTCCTCTGTTATGGGCTTCCCATGGCAAAATTCGGCGATATGGACTTCCTTCCCTGACTCTAGTGCGGCTGACTACCGGGTATTATCGTGTAACCTAAAAGATAGTGTAAAGGGACTAATATGCAGCAAGGGTTTGTTGCACCCAAGCCCCCGAGGTAGGATACCAGAGACGCCTACATATGCAGGGTTCATAAAAAAATGCGGTGAAAGCCGTCACTTCCAGAAGGAAGTATTGGGTGTGAGGACGTATATGATGGGAGATCTCCAAGTCAAGCCTTACAAGATCAGTTCCCATGGCAATAACAGATGGGAACACGAAGAAAGAAATTAATAGAATTGAAAGAAAAATAAGGAATATGCTTCATACTGTCTAGTTGAAATAATATTCAAGGCTGGGTCTTAGTAATTCAATAACGTTCGAACTTCTCGGACCTTGACCAAGCACAATTAATATTCCGTGGCATCTCAATAGTCTCACAGAGATCTAGACTCGAGACAACTATTCTGTTGGCTAAAAGCAAACAAACCCTGGTATTACGTGTCTAGCACGAAAGATGTTTTGGCCTGTTCGCTCGCATCTACTTATCTGAAGGGAGATCTTCTGGAACACTGCGCTGGATTAGCGTATTGCGTCTTCTTGCAGAAGTTGGAGCTTATATGTGGATATGTTACGCCATTTTATCAATTTAGAGACGCAATGTAACGGGAAGATGGCTAGTGCTTGCCTCTAAGCTCTCTCAGCGTCAGGATGTCCACCGAGTTATCATAGTGCTGCAGTCAGATACGCCCACAATTTACGAACAAATGCTCATATGAGGAAGGGTGAGATATCTAAATCTTGATTGTCAGCAGGCTTGATTATCTATGTTCGGGATCTATCGAGATAAGTAGCATTTTGTGGAATTCAAAGCCCGAGGTATCCGAAATATACTGGGCAAGAGTATCGTGTGTGGGAATGAGATTTTATCACGACTTTCCGAGTCTCGTTCCAAGTCCAACTTGACGCGGCCATCGTGTTAGTCTGCGCTCAGTCCTCGAGGACTTTACATGTAGGTTACACCAAGGAGGGCACTAACAAGGGCTGGCTATCTAGAGGCTCAAGGAAAACCGCGTTGTACACGTAGCCCTGGTCCGATTAGCGACCCGCCCCAAAGTTCCCCAAAATTCTACCTAGCTATGATCCACCCATTTCATCTCGCAGAGAAAAACACAATTTCTTCCGAAGTCGAGTTAGGTTTATTCCTCATACTAAGGAAGCACTAAGAGTTGGGGGCAGTGTGGGGTTGTGAGGGGAGGTGGGCAAATTTGAAAGATGGTTGGGGATGTACTGTTAGTCCCCTGGTCAGGTACTGTCATACTGTACACATCACGACGTATGAAGGAGGGTGCGGGGACGGGCAAGGGCAAGGAGGGGGCCCTTTGATTCTGCACGCCATGGATTGCCCAGATTGTTGGCGGCGGTCTGCTCGTTCGATGTCTCTGGATATCGGTACGTATGATCGGGCCAACAACTTGAAGTTACTAATGCAACCCGGTCTCGGGTTTGCCAGCTCGCGCCTTGTACTGTAAGCGAAGCTCACCGTCACATCAGTAATCTAGCTAACCGTGTCCCTAGTTGTAGATCAGCTGGCCTGTGAATGGTATAATATTTTCAGTTGCCTCTATGGCGGGATTTCAATGCGCAAATTGTAAGAGAACTCCACGTATCTGTCGACTCAAGACAAGGTTTTGATTGATGAAAAATGCTTATGGAGAGAACTTCCTGGAACAACAATGTAGCTCAGGACATGGCCCACCGTAACTCACTGTTGTAGTGACAACTGACGATGATACTACTATTCCCTTCCCCAATGTCAGCTTGCACTCACGGACTACCAAGCCTTACTGCCATGTATTTCAAGGCATTGACAAGAGGCTAGACACAGAAGCGGCAAGTCGCCAGCTAAGCTCCGAATAGACCGTAAACCGATTCGGCTTGGCAGGCGACGTCGCCTCTAGTGCGAAAAGGCAGGGCTTATATGGACGAATCACTACTTCTGCTCTTGAACGTTTAAACACCCTTTCCTTCCATTCCCTCTAGGTTTTCGTCCCCAGCGCCCGTACACCGTGATGCGATGACTACGCTCGAACGGGAGAACGAGAATAGGTGTCATGTAGACTACCAGAATCGTGGATAATGATCGTCCAAGTTCGCAGTCATTTATTGTGGGCAATCCACGCTCTCGGCGGTCTCGGCGGTTTGGAGTCCCCGGATCTTGGCCTGGAGAAATTCTTGGTATTCCAGCGCCCCCTTCTGGTAGTCTCTGGGCGGACTCTGGGCAGCTGCTCTGGGCAACATCCACCCTACCGGTTTCGGTAGTGCACTCCGTCCGTCGTGCTCGGCGTTTGCTTGTGTCCAACAAGCTTCACCAAACCTCTTCTCTATTTCTCGGGGGATATCGGGCCCTACCAATAAGCACCTCGGCATCTTATTGCTTGTCGCTCTTTCTGTACTACCTACGCCGGGAACCTGCTTTGCCCAGCGCTCACATGACGTGTGGTTGGTAGGTAGCATGCGGTGTGTGGGATGCTACCGTAGGGTAGTAGCAGAAACAGCCAGCTGGGCCGCTAGCCTGTTGAGCCTACCTAAGTAGGTAAATCATTGCCTTCTTTATCCTAGACAGGACGAGGGCGTTCTTCGCTTGCACGTGCTGGTATACTTTAGTACGGAAGGGATCGCCGTACGGTTTGCGACAGACGTTTCTCATAGTTATGTATTACCTACCAACATTGCATATGCACAAGGAGAGTTGACGTAGTGTTAAGGCCCGTAAAGGTCAATGGAGAAGAATATGCTCACTAACTTACCATCCATGACCCCTTAGCGCAACACACCCCTTAGCGCAACCGCTAAACCTAGCAATACTACCAATTATACACCCACTTCACTTATAGCCAATATAATTATCAATAAAGCTTTTTTTTTATAGATAACGCTGCTAAATAGCACTTTTCTTAGCAGTTAGGCCTATATAAATAACATATAGCCAATCGGATTATTCCCAGCTTAATTAGGGCCTATACTACTAGATAATCTATTAAAAACCCTTTAATTTTAATATCTTATTCTATTTAATATACTAACTTTAATACTACTTATTTTAACTAAAAGTAAAGCTATCACAATACTGCCTTATACTAAAAAATTGTTAATTAATACTATATTTAATATAACTAATAATAGTATATTTTTAAGTAAAGTAGCGCAAAAGTACGGCATTTTTAAAGCTATCTTTTTATATAAACTCTCTAGCAGACCTTTGCGCGCCAAAATAATATACCCTTAATAAATATTATCTAAAAAGTAGGAAAATACGATTTTATAGTAGATTTTATACTAAAAAGCCTTTAGCACTACTCTTTTATACTTTATAGTTAAGGCTATCACGTTTATATTTGTAAAATAATACGGTTATAGCAGTAACTTTAAAAAATATTAGATAAGCAGGTTTTAAAAGTATAATCTTTTAATCTATATTAAAATTAGTAAGAGATAAAAGGCTGCGCATTTTAATAGTTTTATAGCTAAGGCAGTCAACTAGTATTTTAATATATGTAAAGATTTTAGGTAGATAAAGCCGGAGTTAACTTTTAATATTAATAAGGGCAGTATTATAGCTAGCTTTAATATATAATATAATTTAGATTAAACCCTAATTACGTATTTAGTTAATAAAAAACTAGGCCTTAACTTTTTAGTCTTTAATTCTTTTGTTAATAAGAAAGCTATTTTAAAAAGCCTTTAAAGCTATAGCTAGACTTCTTTTATTAAAGCTATCTCGGCTACCAGTATAGCTTTTAATCTAAATATTATTTTTAAAAAAAAAGACCTTTAGGCTTAATAGTTTATTAAAGAGTTTAAAGCTATTACTAATTAGAACTAGATTTGCACTTTTAAGGGTTAGATAAATAATAAAATAGCTAAATACTAGTTTAAACAAGTCTTTATATCTTAAATCTACCAGCTCTATAATAAAGATAATTCTAAAGCTATATTCTTAATCCTAAATAGGTATAAGAGTTATATATTTATATATATTATCTGTTTATTTTTCTTATTTTTATTATATAAGTAATTATAAAATAAAGGCTAATTAGTTATTTTAAAAATAAATTTATATTTTTAGCCTACCTTAATAATATTTAGCTTTGTTTTCTTCCTACCTATATCTTTTATAATCTTTAGCCTTTAGATAATAGGCTATATAATGCCTTTAAAGCTACATATTATAAACATTTACAAGCTCTAAATAGCTTTACTAATATAGCGCTAGTTAATAAAATTAACTTTATCTAGTGCTATAAAAAGGCTAAAAAAAACGCTTTTATAAAAACCATATTAAAATCAGGCTTTAAAATTATTAGAAACTAGCTTATAAGCTAAAAAAAGCGTTATAATACCCTAAATTATAATAAAAATAAGTAACTATCCTTAAACCTATTAGAATCTCTAATAATAAAAATAGAGTACTTTAAACACTAAAAATAGCATAAAAAATATAAAACCTTGGTAAAAATAGATTCCTTATAACTCTACTAAAGTTTTCTAAAGCTATTATAGCTTTTAAAAAATAAGCTTGCGATATCTTTATAAAAGACTAGAAGAATAAGGCTTTTAAGATAGAGATTAAGCATATACGCCTAAAAAAGCGCTAGAAGGTCCCTAACCCAAATTATAAGTTTATAACAACTATAAAGATCTTTAATATTATTAAAAAAACTGCTAAAAACGAAGCTAAAAATGTTAAAGAAAATAATTGTAAAGTTATTAAAGATAAAAGCGTCAAAAATAAGGACACTAAATTAGCTAATTTTAACTATATTCCCCGCTATCTTTTTATAAAATCTGGTCGCTAAATACAAATACCAAATAAATACTTTAATTAATTAGCTATTTAGCTATATATTAATATATTTTGCTAGTTAATTAAGCTATTAGTTGATTATCTATAAGGGGGTTAAAAAAGAGTAATATATATAGGACCTGTTGTTTTTGGTGTTGCGCTAAGGGGTGTATTGCGCTAAGGGGTCATAGATGGTAGTAATTACATAGCCCACCAAATCCCGACGCATACCCACAATCCCGTTGCTGAAAGATGATATTTTTCATAAGTCAAGATTCCCACTTTCATCGGGGGAATTAGCTTAGCAATACATAGCTGCTCTTATACAATGAGGCACTCGAATGCAATTGATTCAATTGGTTGTTTTTCCGTGGCTAGTGGCATATGCAAGATGCTGTTGGTTTAGCACTCGAAGGGATGGCGTGGAACATTCATGGGGTAAGATCCGGCGACAACGATCTCTCAAGCCCAGTATGTGCCAATAAGACGCTGAGAGTATATCTAGCGTCCAAATCGTGGTTAGTGTGTCTTACAGATTTCCGTGGATCTCGTGCCAATGACCGAAAAGTCTGGGAGTCTCGTGAGGGGAAGAAGACCGGGGATGTAATCCATCAAATAGACCAAGGGTGACGACTGCCGGAGGATTCGTACAGTACGGTACAATCTCTACAGTACAGTGTACAGCGGCGCATCCAATCTGGTACGGGCACTTGTGCGTCGAACATTACGGGTTCCCTTTGCTGGTTGTAGATAAAGAGATGGGCTGCTGCTGCTCTCCAGTTCCCCTCATCTTACATCGTAGAGCTGGCTGGCAGGCGAAGTTGGGAAGAAGCTGTTTCTTTCTCATCTCTTCTTGTGTGTTCTTCGATCTGTTAACCCTCGCCGCAACGCCTTCCCCTTTGCCTCTCCTCACGCTCTCCCAAAATGGCTGGCGGTGTCAAGAAACCCGTCAACATCTTCAAATTAAAGGACCTCAATGAGCCGAAGGGCGTCTTTAACTGGCGTCTCTGGTTCGCTGTTATCTCTTTCGGTCTCCTCGGCGCTGCTCGTGGCGTGGACGAGGGTTTGATCAATGGCGCCTTCAACTCCAAGGTGTTCCAAGCCTCTATCAACTATGACAGCTACAACGAAACTGAGCAGGCCAACATCAAGGCCAACGTCTCGGCTATGGTCCAGGTCGGATCCGTCGCGGGTGCCCTCATTGCCTTCTTGGTTTGTGATCGCATTGGCCGTATCTGGGCAACACGGCAGCTCTGCGTGCTATGGATAGTGGGTATTGCCATCTTCATGGGTCACGGCAACAGCCTCGGCGCTGTGTACGCCGGCCGCTTTATTGCTGGTCTCGGTGTCGGCCAAACCCCTGTCGTAGGACCTGTTTACATCGCTGAGATTGCGCCGGCCTCTATCCGTGGTCTTTGCACTTGCATCTTTACGGGTGCTGTGTACCTCGGTATTGTGCTCGCGTACTTCACCAACTATGGCGCTCAGGTTAATATTGGCGACACAACTGACAACCGATGGGTAAGTAATGAAAAAAATATCAAGAAACTTGCATCGTTCCATGCTAACTTGGAATCTCTCTAGCTCGTACCGACAAGTCTTCACATCATCTTTGCGGGCCTGATCTTCATTCTCACATTTTTCCAATCCGAGTCCCCTCGGTTCCTTGTCAAACAAGGCAAGCACGAGCAGGCTCTCAAGACTATGGCACGGATCCGTCAACTTCCCCCGGATCACGAGTACGTCGTGCGTGAGATCACGGAGATCCGCGCCTCTCACGAAGAGGAGATGGAAGCCACCAGGGGGTCGAGCTGGACCGGCGTGCTCAAGGAGATGTTCCTGATCCCCAATAACGCTTACCGTCTATACCTCGCCCTAACGGTGCAACTGCTATCGCAATGGAGTGGTGCCGGTTCAATCACCCTATATGCCCCTGATCTCTTCGCGCTCCTGGGCATCGAAGGCACAACCGAGTCGCTCCTCGCAAGTGGCGTGTTCGGCATCGTCAAATTCGTTTCCGCCCTGGTGTGCGCTTTATTCCTGGTGGATGTCATCGGCCGAAAGCGGTCGCTTCTCATCGGCATCACGCTGCAGACCATCTCCGTCGTATACATTGCAAGCTTCCTAACAGCGACACCAAAGCTCGGCGTCGTCGACGACTACGTGCTTCCGAAGAAGGACATCCCCGCTAGTCGCGCTGCCATCGCCTTCATCTACGTGTCAGGTGCCGGTTGGGCGCTCGGCTGGAACTCGATGCAGTATCTCCTGACGGCCGAGCTGTTCCCCTTGCGCATCCGTGCCGTGTCAACCTCCCTTGCCATGACGCTGCATTTCGCCAATCAATACGGAAACGCACGTGCTGTGCCTGTCTGCCTATTACCCGTCAGAGACGGTGGTATTAATCCCAATGGCACATTCTGGTTCTTCTCAGCCGTCACTATACTCGGTGGCATATGGGTCTGGTTCTTCGTGCCCGAGACGAGTGGCCGGTCGCTCGAGAGCATGAACCGACTCTTCGAGCTGCCTTGGTACAAGATCGGCCGCTACGGAAACGAAGATGCCGATCGGTTGGATGTGGCTATCAATGAGAAGCAGACGGATATGCTGGGTGGTGCTGCGGAGCACGTCGATCAGGCGGAGGAAAGGCGCGTTTAGACTGATGTTAGGGCAATTTAACATCGATTATGAATGAAATGACTACTAGGGTCTTAAACTAATTCAAGTAAAAATAACCCGTTATTCCCATTAAGTTTACCTATGCAACTCCAAGACCATGTGCCCGTCAGTGTTTTGGGGTTGTTGGGTGTGCCGAAGCCATCAGCTTCCGAGTTTGAGTTGAAACTCTTAAGTATAAGAAAATGTGAAGCTCAGATTTTCTCGCGAATGACTATTGACTAGGTACATATAATTCGCAACGATTAACCTCAGAAGACACTCATGCAACATTTACTCAACGTAAGCAGATAGGAGGACTCACGGTCTTCCTGACAAGCCGCTGCTCCCAGCCTCCCACTGGGGACAAGAGGGATATTGTATGGGAATTGGAGTTAAACTTAACTCCTCTAGCCCTGTGCCAGCATGAATATCTCACCCGAGGCGTCACTTGTCACGTAAAGCCTCCCAGCAACATCAAACGCAAGCCCTACCGGCCGGACACAGCTAGACGATGAACACGCCCCCTCGTCTGGGGGGTAAAATATATCAATACTGCCCCTGCTGCTCCATGAGGCAGCCGTAGGGGCATATGCGCCTCCCGGACCTTGGGCAAACGGCACCACAACGACTTTATACCCTGTAGGTGGCTGGCGATTCCAGCTACCATGCATTGCGACGAACAGATTGCTGAATCTCGCGTCGAACTTGCAACCGAGCGGTGCCGAGTGTGCTTGAAAGCTAAGGACGGGTGCGACGGAGAGCTCGGCGCACATTGTATCGTTGAAACTCGGAGTAGGTGTCTGGACGAACTGCTGGCCAATTTTGAAGAGGCGATCAGGCAGCTCGTCAGGGTTCCAGACTGTGAAGCACACAGGGTAGCCGTACCAGTTGTCGTTCGTAACTGTCACGTCTCCCAAGTAGTTGAGTTCTTCAGACGGGTTATCTGTATGTATGTCTGTTGTCGTGCCGTTGATGGTGCGAGCTAGATTGTCAGCGCTGTTCTCGACCCCCCAAAGCCTACTGATTGTCAGTATGTACTCTCACATGCCCTGACTTTCCTGAGATCTCATATCCCTTCATGATGACCAAGTGAGCCTTCTTACATATTGTTGCCGTCAAACGCGAGACCGACTTCGTTGCGTAGCCCGAAGCCCGCATTCCAACCTTGTGAGACGAAGTTGTAACCTCCCATTGGTATGGAGGATATGTCGAAGACCTTGACAATGGCTCTGGCAGTTCCCGGATCGCTAGTGCCTTGCTCGATGTTCCCCTTCGAGCCATGCGAGACAACCAGAAGATCAGCCCTATGCGACGGCACGGCCAGGGTTCTTGTAACATGGCCGGATGTTGCCATCCCCGTTACCACTATGACTGGATCCTGACCGACATCGCCGCTGGCCGGAGCATACGTCCAGCGGAACACAGAGGATGGCGAGCTCGCGTACAAGGTCTGTCCATCCGCACTCAGACAAATACCGTGATTAAGGTTGGGGTTATCGATCAGGAGACGAGTGGCGATAATGCACCCATTGGCGTCTACGACATGCTGGGTAATACCGTTTCCTGACTCAACAACGAGGAGCCGTCCTTGGCTGTCTATTACCAGGTCGCGAGGGTTCCCTAGGCTGGCCACCTTGACATAAGACCATCCCGGAGCCGTCAAGTACGGATATAGAGGGTCTGAGACGCCGGGACAGGATGGCACTAATGCTAGACTGGAAGACGCCGTAGCTGTTCAGGCTGCCGTTAGCTTGACATGTGTCAAAGGGCGTTTGTGAGACGTTTTAAGGATAATACCAACTTACCGACAATGGTCGAAACAATGGCTGTGGTTCTGGATAACTTCATGGCCAATTCGTGCCTTCTTCTAAGATGGTTTCTGTAGAATAATGTCTGCAGAGTAGGGTCTCTTAAAAAGGACCGAGGAACTCCATTAGGTCTTGGGAAGATGACTCAAAAGTTTGCGCAGGCACATTCTGATTACTATCACATTCTAGACACTGAGGGTGAAACATTTGTTAATCTACCACGCGAGGACCGGCCGATGCGAACTGAGACGACATGAAGTCATGGCCGTGACACTTGTGTGAGGTACAGTTTCACCTGGACACTTGTTGTCATACCTATGAAAGGCACATGATGTTCGAGTGTTGAGGCTACTATTCGATGATAGTGGTTGCACACTCCTTGTACACTTTCTGGAGTACATGATGCTAATACCTAGATCGCAATCGAGGGTTGGATGCAAGAGCCCCATGCCATCGGCGCATCTTCGCAAGTAAAGACTGAGCATCAGTATCTCGACCATTAGGACTTTCACCTGCCTAGGTAGGTAGGTAGATCTGACGGATTTGTTACAAGTAGTATAGGCTCCCTCCCATGAGCATAGTCTATCAGACGCTGCCTCTCCGTTGGGGGACTCTCTAATCTATATAGCAATGTAGTACAGAAGAAGAAAAGGATATCATAAGTACCTGTAGGTATAAGTATGCTCAAGCCAGCGTGTTCGAGGACAACTTATATTTACTAGTAACCAAATTAGGCACTGAATTTGGTGATTAAAATACCATACATGTCTGTTTATATATTAAGATGCGTAAATGGGCACCCCCGGCTTTGCTTAGTGGGGATAGTACTGTACCTGCATGCACCTAGGGTCTGCCATGTCCTAGCACGCGCCTAGTAGTGTAGCGCTAGTGTAAGTGCCTAACAACGCAACCTCGATATCAACACTGACAAGGTTCACTCCTCATCTTTACTCCGACAACGCCTGCAGTCACCCCCCCGTCTCTACCAGTGTCAACAAACATGGTACTGTCACCACCCTAATTGATACTTGCTTGCTTATCTACATATCGCGCTGGATAGCTCTCTGCGCATGCGAACGGGCGTTTAGTGTGGCGCTATCGCGCCAATGGGCCAATTCGTGACTGTTCCTGGCTCTTCGAGTCGCCATGGACGACTTTTCCGATGACGATCTCGACGCTCTCGACGCCAACGACTTCCAGGAGCTCGAGAACAACGCCATCCAATTCACACAGGCCCAAAAGACCTATGCACGCCACGAGACACCGTCTGTGCATGCTTTTGCCCCGCAACACGACGACACCTACGAATACGAAGACGACGATCTTGACGATGCTGTGGTAGTCGTGCAGGATGCTCCGCAACCAAAGCCTGCTCTTCCACCTACTAGCGATAGATCTGCTCAACTACCAACAAGGATACAACCACCGCCGCCGCCGCCGCAGCAACAACAGCAGCAACAACAGCAGCAACGGCATCAGCCATATCAGCAACACCAACAGCGCCAACCGCAGAAGGAAACATGGCACCCCGTTGGCCCTTCTCACAGCACTATAGTTGGTGGTCCTCGAGCTTCACAGCAGCTCCTACGGAGCCAAAACCAACCCTATAGCCAGATACCGCGACCCCCACCCCCATTACCCCGCCCTGCTCCCTCGATACCGTCGAGATACCAACCGTCTCAGGCGCCACGCGCAACCGGGGTCTCGTCTCATGAGATTGCTGCGCTCCAGGCACAGATCCTAGACTTGAAATCGAAACTTACTTATAAGGATGGCGAGACCAGCGTTCTGCGGAATCGCTTCGAGCGGTTGCAAGCAGATCACGAGCGTCAGCTTCAGATCATCAGGGCACAGACAGCCGAACAGCTGGCGCAGCAGGAGCGGGCCGTAGAGGCAGCCAGAGCCGCGCAGGAATCGGCAACCACCGAGCTCGAGTTCACGAGGCGAGACTTGAGGGACGAGGTCGTCCGTGCTAAGCGCCATGAGGGGCCAGGAACCCCCAAGAAGAATGCCGCTGCCAAAGCCTGGGGCGTCTCCGACGGTTTTGAAGATGTCGAGATGGCCGGCAGCCCAACCAAGGGCAAACGGGGCAAAAATTCTGGCCCAGTAGCCAACTCCGTCCTCGAACCTTCCTCGAGACTCCTGAGAACGCCGACCAAGAGCAAGCGGAAACGCCCGGCCGTCGATAGCCCCGTCATGGCCCTTGAGACGCATTCAGATGACGTTGTCATGCTGGACGACACAAGGGTCGATGATGCCGGGGGGATACGAATGCTTCCGGCGCTGCAAGGACACTTGGCTTTTGATGTAGGACTGAATAGACGTCCTGAGTTTCGCATTCTCTTTACTAATTATCTTCTAGTATGTGAAGGCCATCCTCAACCACAGCGCTGGCTTCGGTTGCCCCTTGACGTTAGAGTATCTCGCTCATTTCAAACTCCCATCCAGGCCCAACGAAAGCCTCGCCTCCATCCTTTTGATGAAGCTTAGTACTGCTGGAGACCCTAACGACCCTACCCAGTTGCCCATCCAATTTTGCTTGGAGGTCATTCGCATCTGGGATGCGTGCAGGAAAGAAACTTGCGTAAGATGATGCAGTTACTTACCTCGCCCCACCATGTGGTCCTGGAGACCTGGCGCTGACTTGTTGTAGTTAGCTCCTATCACCACTCTGGTAGCGCTCGTTTCGTTTACTCTGCAACTGCAGACAGTGGCGCTGGCCCCGTACATTGCTCCTTCGTTGCTTCCGGTGGCCATGGACGCTTGCTACGAAGTGGCTATACCCCGATTTAATAATTCCGTCCCCGGAGACCCGACGGATCAGGAATTCATCAAGTTCAGAGACAACATCGACACCAACAAGATTTTGTCGCTTCTGTACCTCGCGGCCCTCGGGTGCGCGATGTCAGAACCAGTTGGTGGCAGCAGTCTGTCTCCGGCCGCTGACTTCTGGAGCCTCGTGCACATCCATTTTGTGCTGATGCTCCTTAATAGCAAGCAACCGGTAGACGACTTCATGGCCACGCTGAGGCTACTGTGTACATCCGTCTTCCCCGACAGCATCGGACCCATCAACCCGGATAAGCCGCCGAAAGAAGTGGGGCAGTTGCTGATAGACCGGATCTCGGCTCACCTGACGGAGACGCCGCGATGGGATATCGGCGTGAAGAAACTTCGAGAGGTGCGGCTCGCGGCGTTGCAGACACTTTTGGCGTTTGCGCAGTCGCGGTTAGGGCTGGTGCAACTCGCCAAGCATAATTGGATTATTCCGCGACTGGTGACGTTGCTCTCGTGCAGCATCGAGGAGCTCTATGATGGCGACATGCAGTACTCGTTGGTAGATGAAGACGGGACGCCGTGCGGACTACAGAGGCTCGTGGCACACGCCATGCTGTTGCTCCACATGATTATCACGGCCCCGCTCGGCAGCAACACGGTGGACGTGTCGGCGAAACTGGCCAAGACGACGGGCGGCTCACAGAAATATTTGCTGAGCTTGTCGCGGCTGAACTTCGCCGACGACCTTGTGTCGGAGGATACAGCGGAGCTGGCGCACGAGTTGCTCGAGATGGCAGTGACGTCAGAGGCCGGCGAGGAGCTGGGCGAGTTCTTTAGTGGTTGATGCTCGTCTTTTTACACAAATCGCATATTTACTACGGATCTGGGACGGGACGTTTCCCCCTCCCATTCTATTAATTTTTTTTCCGTCGCGCTCTCTTTCTGTACCCCTTTCTACCACCAGTTTTCATCCATTTTTTTTCTTTACATCGAACTTGGTTCTGGCTGGGCACCTTGGAGCTTACCTACATAGAAGGGTAGAATTGGGAGGGTTGAAAAGTGGGGTTACAGCTAACGGCGGACTGGATATCACAACGGGTTGGACATATTGGTGGTGCATGGTGGAAATACCCGGTTTAGAGATGACAATGACGACAATCATGACGACATGGGCGAATAGGACAAAATCTGTGTCTGTACCCGAATACTTGGCGATACAATTCAATTGAATGCTCTGTAGGCAGATTATTTGGGCCAATCTGTCATATAGAGACATCTCAAATTAATATTGCTTAGGCACAGTCGGTGCTTTGACATTGAATGGAGGTCCAAGCTCTAGGTTAGGTGAATTGAGTTATAAGCGTGCCTCGCTTTGCTTATGGTTTTTTGGAAGCATGTGAAAAAGGGCTTACTTAGCCTTCCTTAGTAGGTAGGGAATCTTGAATGCTTCAATGCGACGCTCAATCACTTGTACTTCTTAACCTTTCGTATGAATTAACCTGGATGCATAAAATGTGCGCTTTTGAATTTCTCAAAATATGCTTAATTGTAAAAAGGAAAAAAAAAAAAAAAAAAAAAGATAAAAGGCTAGCACGAGAACGTTTAAGACAGCAGCAAACGGGGTACCTAATACTACCTAGTACTACCTACCTAGCACTAGCGAACCTTAGTCTAGAGTACCTGCCTCTCCACTGTCTGCCCACACAACCTTGAGTACCTCCAGGGTCCAAGACTATCCGAGCTATGTACCTACCCTAGTTCGGGTTGTACCTGAGTCAATCAAAGGCAAGACAGCACAGCACAAACTTGAGGGACACCACAGCCCCGGTAATTCCGATCCTCCCCAGAATCCCGCAGCCCGCAGACTACCTACCTACGTGGATGGATGCCTTACGTAGGTAATGAGACAGCCTTGAGGATACATTGAGATACATCATCAGGCATTTACCTAACCTCAACCAACCCTGTTGCGGCTCTGGCTCCAACCTGCAAACGTCCCCGACCACGACGTCGCTCATCCGCTCGCTTCCACACACGCACGTACACGACAATCTCTTCTTCTAACTCGGCGGCTGTCTGCCAATCTGGAGAAAAAAAGTGTGCAGTACCATAACGACCAACGCTACATCTAGCCTTACAGCGTGCATCTTCCTCTCTGGGTGTAGGCGTGTCTGAGCCCGTTGTCTCAACCGTCGCCGTCGCCATCGTCTTCCCGGCCAAAGGTTCAAACTCTACAGCCTCCCCCTCCTGTTGATCTGAAAAGACAACCGCCATGACGAAACCGCGCCGCGGGGTACGCTTCCCCAACCGGTCGGCCAATGGCCTATCCCACGAGGGTAGGAGATCGAGTATGAGTGAGATTAGTGAGGATGGCTCGGGATCGCCGCTGAGGGCTAGAAATGCGGCTTTGTCTCCAACACAACTGGATAATATTCGCGAGGTAGGTTTATTCTTGCTGTCCTTACCCTCATTCTCTGCGCCTACGTCCGTGCGCCCATATCTGCCTCTGCTCATTGGCCTCTCTCTCTCTCTCTCTTTTCTCCTTTTCTCCTCCCCTTAGCGGACTGCTTTGTTCATTCATCACTGACCGACCGATATGCAGAAAATGAACGAGGCCTCGGCGCCATCCTCGCAGCCGTCCGACTATGAAAAGAAAAAGGCCAACTTCCTCGTCCGTACCTTCTGGACCTTCGTCATGATCGGGCTCTTCTTCGGCGCCCTGTTCTCAGGCCACATCTACATCATCCTCTGCATCACCGTCGTCCAGATCGTCTCGTTCAAGGAGGTCATCGCCATCGCGAGCGTGCCCAGCCGCGCCCGCCAGCTACGCCCCACCAAGAGCCTCAACTGGTACTGGCTCGTCACCACCATGTACTTCCTCTACGGCGAGACCGTCATCTACTACTTCAAGCACATCGTGCTCGTTGATCGCGTCCTCCTGCCCCTGGCCACCCACCACCGCTTCATCAGCTTCGTGCTCTACGTCATCGGCTTCGTCTTCTTCGTCGCCAACCTCAAGGCCGGCCACCTCAAGTTCCAGTTCACCAACTTTGCCTGGACGCACATGGCCCTCTACCTCATCGTCGTCCAGGCCCACTTCGTCATGAACAACGTCTTTGAGGGCATGATCTGGTTCTTCCTGCCTGCGTCGCTCGTCATCTGCAATGACATCTTTGCCTATATCTGCGGTATCACCTTTGGCCGTACTCAGCTGATCAAGCTGTCGCCCAAGAAGACGGTCGAGGGCTTCGTCGGCGCCTGGATCATGACCGTGCTCTGGGGTATCATGCTCACGAAAGTGCTGATGCGCTCCAAGTACTTCATCTGCCCCGTCAACGACCTCGGCTCCAATATCTTCACCGGTCTCGAGTGCGACCCGAACCCGGTCTTCCTCCCGCACACATATACGCTGCCTGACCTGTTCTTCCTCCCCGAGGGCACCAACTTTTCTTTCACCATTGAACCCATGCAGTTTCACAGCATGGTCCTCGCCTCGTTCGCCTCTCTCATCGCTCCCTTCGGCGGGTTTTTTGCGTCCGGGCTCAAGCGCACTTTCAAGATCAAGGACTTTGGCGACTCCATCCCAGGACACGGTGGCATGACGGATAGAATGGACTGCCAGTTCATCATGGGCTTCTTCTCTTTTGTGTATTATCAGACCTTCGTGGCCCAGCACAAGCTCAACTATGGTAATGTCATGGAGCTTGCAATCACGGGCTTGTCGCTGGAGGAACAGATGGAGCTCGTGAAGGGCCTGGCTAAATACCTTGAAAACCAAGGGATACTTGACCCTGCAGTGAGTATACCCCCCCTTTCCATGATTTAATACGTTTTGTTCTATTATATTCTATAGTTGATTGCCACTAACGATATCCATGTAGATTGTAACATCTCTCGACAGGGCATTAGCACCGCGTCGGTAGAACCAAGTTTCACTTTTATTACCTTTTTCTTTGACTCTTAACGAATAGACTTTTTCTTTGGTGGGCAGGAGGGGGGGAATTGGGAGTGGACGTACGTGTAAAGGAATAGTGAGAGAAAGAGACTGGGGAGAAAATAAAAGAATTATGAGTTGAGTCGGTACGGTACGGTACGGTACGATACGGTATAGCCCTGGTACCCACACTGGTCTGGTTGTCCAGAGGTTGTTCCGGATGCGAGATTCAGACGCATGGACAGATGTGTTACTTGTACATTGATGATATCTCCTACTGATGGATGGATTGATTACTGACTAACTGCCTGACTGACTGGGTTGTGTAAAATACTCTTTTAATATAATATCTAGGTCACGTCTACCTAGTTGATGATGCGTTACAAGAGGAATTGGAATGGCGAATGCTAAGGTGTAATGTTCATGTGCGAAGATTAGAGGTTTCGTTTAAGGTGCTAGGAGATTTCGGTAACTAACTAGAGACCTTATTTCAGATGATGGGTGGGTTACTACTGTTCTTTCTGGTGAAATGGGCGGGAGTGAATGTTAGTTGTGTTGTGTTGTGTTGTGTTGATGGAGTATGAAGATTCATCGTCGAAGATAATGTACGTAGCGTTACTGAATTAATCTCGAGCTACTAGTGGCTGCCGCTGGTTTGATCTGATCTGATCTGGTCAGTGCTTACCTATTGAGCCTTATATGTGTGCTTCTTACTCTCTTAAGTATTCACTTTTGTTGAAGCTGCGGGTAGTGAGTGAGTGAGTGAGTCCTGTTTATATGAAGTACATGGACGGCTTGTTTTCCACCCCAGTCCCCCCCTTTGAGGGGGGAGATAGGCAATTCGATTCGATGATTAGTATACCTGTAACCTCCTATCGCATACGCAAGACCGAAATGAACAAGACCAAATGATGGATGAAAGCAAGGAAACTCGGAGGTTAGGCACTGCAATATCACGATGACGGATACCATGCCACACACACACACACAGAGAGAGAGAGAGAGCAACAACAGAATATGCTTATGGGATTTCTCATCGTAATAGTTTATTTTCTCATCGGATTGTCGCAAACACGACATGATACATACATTTTGTATAGGTAGGTAGGTAGGTAGGTAGGTGGGTGGGCAGGTAGCATGTAGGATGTAGTATGCTTTCGTGCCAGTTTACCTACGATTTATGATCATGGCAAAAGGCGTACTAGCCAGCAGAGTAGATACCTATATAGAACCAAAGAGTGGTAGAGACTGTCACATACGACCATAGGATCTGGAGAACGCGGGGTCCCGTCCGCTCCCCCATAGCTAAGCCAGATACCGCCGGATTAGTAGTTGGGTCGGTGACGACCAGCGAATCCCTGGTGTTGTATGTTTTTGCATTCTTTTTATACCATTTTTATAATATTCTCTCTACATTTCTTTCTTTCTTTTTTTCTTTTTTTTATAGTTCCAATTCTACTATATTCTCGTTGTTCTGTTCTTATCCTTTAGGGAGTTAGGAAAAGTGAGTAACAAGAGTGCTTTGCTGCCAGACAACATTACTGCACTGTAGCCAGCTATCAATAGATGCGTAGTACGAAGACCCGTCCTGACAGGAGCACAGAAGGAAAATGGAGGGGAGATATGCCGAACATATTGCCTCAAGATGTATGAATTTTCTACGTCGAGAACGAGAAATGCAAACACATGCCCACCCCCCATTGTCGCGCAGGTAGTTGAAAGTGTCAACTGTATCACCACTGGGGGATGGTAAGTTACAAACAGGGTCCCGATGCCTTCCTCATGAAAGTATTCTGCTAACTGGTTCTCTCCAGATAGCCGTTTCCATGCCGTGTCGCGCTCTTACCGAGGCTTGCCTTTCTGGAGGCTGGCAGTTTATGGATTGGGGGGCATTTCACTCCCTTGCGTGTGTAGCCACAGTGAAAAAAAAAAGAAGAAGAGGGACTTCCTGTTCTTGAACTACCAAACTGGTACTTTGGTGTCACTGCATCGTGATACCGCAGCTTACGTGGCTGTGTCTCGTGCGACTCTGAGCGAGTTCGTCGGATTTGAAGAGGGGGAGGAGGAAAGGAAGGGCCGCCAGATTCCGAGAAAGAAGAAAGAGAAGAATGCCGCAGAGTGGTGTGAGTATGAGGAGGAATGAAGGGATCTCCTGCTGTTGGTTTACAGCCCCGACTACGTACCGTGTGCCAATATATGGGATGTGGATAAGTGAGAGCGGCGAATAGTCTACTGTACTCCTGTGGCCGGTATACTAGAACCTGCTCGGGATATTCCGCAAAGGGAGAATGGGGAAAGGGGTTAAGATAAACCCTTCCTGAAAGTATTAGTATCGTCGCCATCATTTAATTCTGGCCACATCTTGCGAGGGATAGCCTATGTCCCGATGCAGACATCTGCGCAAGCCACTCAACCCAAACCATCACCAACAGCGTCTTCTGAATACAAAATGACTACAATGAATATAGACTCATCAAGGAACAGTGGAACCCGTACCAAAAGTCCCATAATGCCCAAAGGGGTATTTCCTAGTTAGTAATTCATATGTTCGCCTTACCCGCCATCATGCGGACGAAACCAACAAGCTGTGCTTTGGAACTGCAACACTACCAACAACACCAAAACGGTCAGATGATTACGACGACGTCGCACTGAGGCGATGGGATTGAGAGTTTGTAAAACGGAATTTTCCTGTCCAACTGCTAACCAAGATCGTGAGACTGGCCGGGCATATTGTTACCTGGGCTTGAAAGAATGCCTAGGCGCATGATATGTTGGTGCATCGCACATTTTGGCGTGGTGGTCGGCTCTCTCCGTTCTCTCACCAAATATCTGAGTACATGATACCAGTATTGCGTTTGGATTTCATACGAGTTGTTATTTGTAGCATCTCTACGAAAAGACATGAATCGGGATATGACAGGGGGTGATGAAGACGGAAATCAAGGAAAGAATAACATCTTCAGAAATCCGATATTCACTATAACTGAGCTGCCTAGAACGCCTCGCTATAATGTAACCCATTGACCCAAAGCGGAAAATATGATAACCACGTAAAATCGCCTACACGAATACATTTTCCCTTTCAATTTCCCATCAAGACTTATCGCTAATCCGAGCCGGAAATGCTTAGATTAGGCAGTCTACGTACGTAGAGCCGCAATAACATGGAGGGGTACATGAATAGCACTGCCCAGCTTTGATCAACGCATGTGATCCTACCTCAGGCTGCATATGCCCTGGTCATCGCGTGTCAAAGGCCCCCCATGCGTGCAGGCATCCACAATGAATGAAACGGTAAAGGACAATGACCAAGACCCTTGACTCATCCTCGCTTCGGGGGTGCGCAGATGATTAGAAGAAGGTTGAATAGTCAACGGCAGATGACCGATTAAGTGGTGCACACAGTATGCAACCGGATGTCATCTTGGTTCTTTCGTCATCTCTCGGCGAAGTCGACGAGGTACGGGTTCGGGATGGATCTTGTGGTCTTGTCCAGCGCAATCCAGCAGTGCGACCGCTTCTTCTCACCCTGACATGTCTCCCATGTGAAATGGTCGACCTCGCCCGGGCTGAACTGCCAGTATCTCAGGGCTGGCCGGCGTGTGATATGGAATGAGAGTGGTGGCGCTGCTCTCCTTTCGCCAGTTTCTGGATTCTGGCTCTCGTCCTCTTCCTCCTCTAGATTCTTCAAACCGGCGTAATGCGTTCGGATAGGCAATGCGGTGGGAAGTTCGACGGTGTAATTCACCTCGCCCCTTTTCCCTCTCCGCACGGGAATGCGTTCCAGCTCCGAAGCGAGGGCGCGTTCGGGGATTTTCCGCCATGGGCCGCGGTCGTAAATGTCGAGGGAGACCCGCAAGCTGTGCAAAGACGTGGGGTGCTCCGCTATGGCGGAGAAGATTGCGCCCAGGCGGCCATTCTTAGCCTTCCTGAGTGAGGTGGTGTCCCCGTGGTGGTTATTGTCGTCGGTGTCCGGACAGCCAATGATCATGAAGGGCGTCAACTCGTGGAAAGGCACGCTAAGATTGAGCTCGAGATTCCGGAGGTGCTGAATAAGAGGATAGGGACGCCCAGACGGCACTAGGAACCGGTGGGCCGAGAAGAGGTCGTTGAATATAATTTTGTGGTGTTCTAAGAAAGACTGAACCACCTCTGGATGCCTTAGCACGGAGAACGATGGTTAGCATTATGCCTTTACATAACGTATCGCTAGTCACGCGGACAAGGACGTGTTTAGGATGTGGAAAGGGACACTTACATCTTTTTGCACGTAACCATGAGGGCTCCCAGATCGGTACGGTCGATAGATGCCGGCTTCCCGTACTCGAGCCTTTCTCCGCACCTCCAGTGACGTTGACCCCACGTTGAAGCCAGTCTTCGCTGCCATAGCATCAGATCTCCGTTGCCCAAGCGTTGGATGACATCCATCTGCTTCTGAATCATATCCAGGTCGTCATCCTCCTCCTGATACATGACACACCGAGTGCTCGTCCAGTGGCCATCCTTGAAGTGTAAATGCCGACCATTCGATTCATGATACATGTAATCATACTCTCCCTGCCACAGGTAGGCATAGATCATCGTTCTGATCTCGAAGGGGAGCCTTTGGAAGAAAGAGCTATCCTCCTGCTCATCATATCTAATCCTCGGTGTAGCCACGTCGGGCTTAGGCTTGGGTAGAGCAGTGGGCGTTGGCGAGGCCGAGTCTGTCCTTTTTGTTGTATTTCTGCTTATTGATGTGTGATGGTTCGTGCATCTCTTTGATCTCTCAAGCTGTCGGCGGAGGTACGACCTCAGCCGAGACGGAATGCCAACAGCCATCTTTCGTATAACTATCCGTGATCGTTGAAAGTGACAGTACTTATGTGGGACAGTATAAGTAGCAGATGGGTGGACTGTTGGGGAGTAGAAGAGGGAGTCAGATATTCACGAGGTGTCCACAGTCTCGCCTTATATTTAATTCCGTAAACACTCGCACAAGAGCCCGTCGATTCCATGGCAAAGGCAGCAGCGTTCCTACTTGAACCCATCCACATGCACAGCTGGGCCGCATCTTGAACAGCACGGGAACCAACAATACCAAGAAATTCGTTGATCATGAGCCCGTCATGGCCCCCCATGCCTAACTGGGGCTAGGTGGGCAGCAAGGTATGTTAGTCACTTCTATCCGACAAATGTAGGTTTAGAAAGAAAAACTCTCCGGTCTTTGGAGTTGTAGTGGCTGCCTGGTACGGTTTTCTTAGGGCTGAGCTATATGTACACGTATGGACAGTATGAACAGGATGGATAAACCCGGGCATGACAAGCGCCGCCCAGGTTGGACAGTGTGACGCTGGGCAGGTGATAAGTTTCCACGAGCAAGAATCAAGCAGGGCGCAGTAACTATACCTCCACTTCTGAGACCCCTGTCGTTTTTGCCCTTGTCCACCCCGCCGTATACGGGATATTTGTTCACTTATACCACACACATACAAGCCCGTACTTCTTCTCTTGCTGTCGCCTTCTGGGAGTGTAGTGGGATGTACATGAAACAACGTCCCCGACCACTCACAGGCGAGTAATGATATCATGAAAGAAGCGACGATAAAAACTTGAAAGAGCAGGATTCGTTTAGAAGTTTCGTACACCCATACTCACGGCCCGTGCCCGTATCAAATGACCTTTTGGTGTCATACAGGCAACCCGAGACAACGAGAGACATAGGCTCGTCAGGCTGTCTTACACGCCGTCGTTAGCACGGCGGGCGCCCGCTGGAGTGTTCATCGGGCCTATTATCCTACGGTTCCGTTCCGTCGGTATCCAATCACGAAGACGGCGTGCTATGCTGCTGCGCGGCGTATACCGTAGAGCAACGGAAAACATGCCTAATGTTAATATCAGATGGATCCCGGACAAGCCAGCCTTACGCTTAAATCGTGACCGCTTGACCTCGGCATCCGTAATGGAGCCAATGGTGATTTCTAAACCCCATGCGAGGGATTCACTTGTTGGTGCAGTGTAGTGATTGTATAGGATGGAGGGGGCTGTAGCTATAATCCCCACAGTGACTCATGGCAAGGCCAGCATCAATAAACAGCACAATCGTCGTCATCCTCATCATCCTCATCCTCATCATCAACACCCCGTATACCTACCATAGCTGCAAACTATATGTTGTTCAATGATGAGTAGACCCCGTCAAGCCTGAGATCTGTGTAAACGGGTTGTGGCGTTGGATATCATTTTTCGTGGCTCCTAGAAACGCCCACGACGTGTCTCTTGCGTTGCTTGTTAAGGCCGTGCACATAGCGACATGCTCCAACTTGACATTACAATCAGCCGTTTTTGCCGCTTGCTTGTGGCACAGCCAATTTCGTGATTTGGTGAAATGCGGAATATCCCATAATAAGCAGAGAATGGGGAGGAGGAGGAAGGAGGAGGTGTTAGTTGGGAAACTAGGTAAAAGTCCTTAACTCAAACTAGTCATGTAAGTAGTGTTTAGCATCAGGTACGAAACGTGTGTGTCTTAGACGTATGCCCACATATAACAATCTTATCTTCACAACGGCTTAGCCGCAGGGGAATCTAAGACTCAGCGTCCTATCCTAGCTCATAGTAGTAACAATCCTATCCTTTCTGTAGGCACGCCCATCACATATCCATTGCCTTTGTATCTGATCATCCATATCAGGACACCACAGTGACAGGGTGGTGACCCTCGGTATCACTACGCCTACATGTAACGAGGGCGATTGTATAAATGCCTCACAATCATAGGAAGGCGATACAGAGCTCAAACTGCTCTGAATTGAAGCTAGGCTACCAACATATAGCCTACTTACACTAGTACGCAGCTTCTCCTCTACCCCATCTCACCTCAGCGACGGGCCGTCTGCGGCCTACTTAAGCCTAGATTAGTATACTATATATCCTTTTCGGTTCACACCTTCGGGACAGCGGTTCCCTATATAGCCCCCCTGTCGGCTTGGGGCGCGAGGTGTCCCGCTCCACGGCCTTGGGATCGGGGAATCGGGAGGATTTCCCAATCAAGTCGCGCCACCACCCAACGTTGTGGACGAGATTAAGTAGCGGAGAAAACTACCTGGAAATCTAAGATATGTTAGGTCGTCCTGCAGCGAGCTGACTATCATGCGGCGAATAGAACTGGACGGGGCTTTGCACTCGCAGCTAACACTCGTTAGACATTTTCTGTAGATGATATCGCTTTCTCTAATGCTAAACCGGATCATCGGCTCTCGTATTGATGAAATTCAAAGTGATACATGCTAGTAGGCATCCTGCATGTCCTTCGGTCACATTGAGCATGGATCGATGGGTTGAGGGTGGGGAGGGTAGGGCAGACCAGGACAGGGTAGTGATACTAAGCGGGGAACTCACGGATAGATGAATCCAAGGGTGCAGCCATCCAGCCTACCCAGCCTCGGGTTCTCTTGTTGAGCGCATATTGAATCGGAGTATCATTGGTAGATAAGAGCTGTCGATGTCTGAAACCGGTACAGGATGTTAGACAAATCTTCGTCTTAAAAACGCCGGCGCCCGGCGAGTTCGGTCATCTGAATGCTGCATGATTGATCCTGCACAAGGACGATCTACAATACAGCAAGGCCTCAGCCCGCAGGGCAGCGCAGGACCACATGACTATAATCCCTACAGTACTCTACCTTACAGTAACGACAGTGCTCAGTTCAGTATTTGACGCGCGAAGCGAGTGAAAAAAAAACGTGGCATGCCTGGTCTAGCCAACTCGCCAATGCGACGCGCGGAGGGTGCAGCAGAATATCGGGGGCCCAGCTGTATGCACAGAGATTACAGTATCGATGCTGCATGGCGCCGTCTATCTCAGCCATAGCTAGATGGGTGGCCGAGAAGGGAAATACCTGCTTGAACGGGCACTTTCAGCTCGAATACCTACCGTAGATATGAGGTGATTTACTTCTCTCAGAGATCTCTACCGGCTGCGTGTGTCTCAATGAACGCACAAGATAGGCAGTTTAATATCTCACACCTCGGCAAAATGTGCCTCTGGGGTCTTCTCCGCATCTAAGACATCAGGAAGACCCTTGTTGATGTGATTCGTTGCTGACCACCCCCTTGTCTGTTTACATCATTGGGGTTCTCATCCGTGTGTACGGCGAAATTCGATATCGAACTGACACGACTGACTACTATCGCCGTTTACTTTCCCCTTTCTAAACTTGTCTATCCCTGCCCGCCGCATCATAGCGTCACAAGCGGTAGCAACGCTTACGTTGTATCCCTATAGTACAGGTAGGTGTGTGCGGAGTGGGGATGCGGAGGTAGCCTGTGAAGGGTACGAGCTTGTAATGCGATCTGGGAGGTCAGCTCACTTCTTCTCTTGATGCGGGATACAAGACACAAGACTTTAGATTGATTGATTGAGCGGTAAGCGGAAGTATCATAGAATAGTTTCACACTCGGGGAATACGAAAGGCCGTACCAGTCAATATAGTGATCTGTCAAATGCCTAGCAGCTTCAGGGTCGTTGACGTATGCATGTTACTTCCACATCTCTTTTCGCGCCAATTGGACGGCTGGAATCGAGCCTCGTACAGCAGCAACCTTAATCCACTGCCTATCTATCTGTAAAATAGCCGTCACCTCGCTAATCTCTTATAGATTAAAAGCAGAGTGGCGAATGCAAAGGCCACGGATGCATCTATTAACACGAGAATTTCCTATGTGCCAAGCGATTAATATGTGTAAGAGGTACGTGCACATGTTATTGTCTCCGTTTCTTCTACGGATATCGCGGGTTGGTAACGCGGCACGAGCGCCATATACACAAGTTCCGAGTCCGATTGGTATTACCGAAAGTTCCGTGACGCACCCGGCTCCCCCCTCCTATCCCAGCACTTACACGTGTATTTGTGCCCGATAGATAGCTTCGCATGAGCTTTAGGCACTTTGTTATCTATTGGGAGGCGTGGCTGCTGATACTCTCAACTGTAGCCACATCCCTACACGTCCAGTGTGCCTGCATCCGTGTGCCCTTGTTCTTACCCGATATCACCAAGACCCGCAGGTTAAGGTGGGTTGAATGAGGGTTTTGGACAAAGTGCAAGTTCAAATTGCAGCAGCGTGTTCTTGTCGAATTCAATGGCTAAAAGAGTATCTCGCATTACATGGAAATGGCCGGCTACTCGTTCCGCTGTTCATATATGGTATATAGACTTCAATTGGTTAACTTCTAGAAAATCCATGGCCACAACGTTAGCTCTTGGATTCTATTCCATGTCTACCATGTCTTCGTCCGTAATCTTGTGGGAGACCTCAAAAGCTTAGGGTGATATGTCGCATGTCACCACCTGTGCTGTCCATTACAGCGCATGCTTTGAACGGTTGAATAATATGTTGCCACACACAGATACCACAACTATTCCTGAGCCGCAAATGTAGAAAAGGGGTTCCAGGGGATATGACAGAAATGAGGTGGCAGGCATTCGCATAGGATACACGCTGCCTCACACCGTTCAGCACAGCGGGATAAAGCAGCATAACCTAACCCTCTTCTCATGTCGCTGTGGCATGTCATCGGAAATAGCAACATATGACGTGCTGCTCAGGTTGACTCCTGCGTTGTTCCACCCACAGTCCTTGGAGTCCTAGACATTTGCCTCCTTCGGTAGATGGACTGGTGTATGGGCCAAGAAAGTATGCCACAGTCCTAAAAGTATTCTCGAGATCAATAATGGTATTCTCGCCCGCTGCGTGCTTGTCTTGCCCATGCGCGAGGTACTCAAGTGAATGTGTTAACACTTTTTCAGTGGTCAGAAGCCTTACTCGTCGAGCGTGATGGCGCACGTATACCTAATATATCAGTATTGAAGGTCTCACGGGGTCCCTCATGCACGCGCTACTTAGGCACCCTGCCCGCGGCCCTTGACTTACCTTCCATATTCCACCTAATATACCAGTCTTCTCTCTCTAGCATTTCTACCCTAATAGTAGTGGGATATAGTCCGAGCGAACGGCCCGTTAAATAATCTTGTCTTCAGGCTAGTGCTTGACTGGCATTTCACGCTGGATTGTCTCGCAGTGTGGGTGTTGAATAGTAGATGGCTGTCGCTATAGCCGCAACGTGATCCGCCGGTTGCAGTTGATAACAAAGCATCGCTCGCTGTTGAATGGGGGTAGCGTAGCATTTTCTTGTAGATGATTCGGCTTGATACCTGGTGCGCTATGATATCAATCTCATTAAACGATAATTGACACCTTTTCAGAGATAAGTCTCCTGAACCTCCCAGTCACGGTCCACTCGGATCTTTAAGCCCTGTGGCTTCGCCGCCTCAGTTTCCTCTGTATCGAGAAGAGGCAATAGTGGTAGCCCTCCGGTCACCTTCGTCTGTGTTGCCGGCCATAAACCCAGATCCGCTTCCGAATCTCTGCTAGATGACTCATAATAGCAATATCTTGAGCTTCTCTGCGACGCAGAACGCTCGATAGGCCCTGTAGTTGTACCATCCTCTCCTTGCGTAATATTGAAAGATTCGCTATGACGATTCCAACAGTTGAGAGTGTCCAGGCTTCGTCCCCGTGCTACCACTGGGTCCTCTCTTTGTGTCTGAGTTTCTTGCAGTGTAAACCCTGAATGGCAAACAAGGTCTATATCGCACGACACCGTGCTTCGTGCTGTGCCCCTTGAGAATCTTCCGAGGGCTGTGAAGATAGAGGGGCACGTTCCCGAGCCCCTTGTCTGTGTCTCTTCGCCATATTGGCGAGAGTGTTTCAGAGCGTCATTGAACTTCGAGGCGAAGGAGGGTATGAATCGACCAACAAGGGGTCGAATCGTAGCCAACGCCGCGGCAATGATTCCTGAAGATAGCTCCGCCACTGACCAACATGATGACGTTACTGCGTTGTAAGTTAGGTCCTTATCAGGACTACCTAATGTTGTGAGGCGGACAATGGATATTGCCAGTGTAAAGACCCCAATGCTGAAAATACCGATCAACGCCCATTTCTGTGTCCTGGGAAGATGCAGCCTCCAGATCGCCGGTATTGGCAGACAGAGGATGGCTATGTCTGTGACTAGGGTGCCTACGGCGTTTAGATAAGCCCTAACTAGCTGGTTCTGACATTTTGCCTTGATACTCTTATCCCATAATCCTCGTACAGGAACACATATGAAGACGACGCTGAGCAACTGTCCCATGCACCATCCGCCGATAATGATGATCGCCGCCAGGTATGTGGTCTTTAGCGCCCTGAACTGGCGAAAAACTCTGTAATACTGCGTGAGGAATGTCATTTTGATGGCGAGCATGGCGGCGTTGTAGAACAGCTCGTTGATCCAGAAAAGCTTCGAACCAGAGATGTCAATACTAATAGCAAGGAGAGAGATGTAGTGAGAGAAAAGGAAACAACCTAGAGGCCACTATTTACCTGTAGGAATCGAGGAATATCCGCGACTGGATCTAGATCGTATATGTGATGACCGAGATATCTGGTCGCATTAACACTCTGGGAGACGTTCATCCCTATTGTGAGCAGCTGCAGCAGTCAGTTTACTTAGAACACGTCCATTTCATTATCCAAAAACCCCATATCCGTATTTCTGTCGACGTACCAGTGACAGCACAGCCAAACCATCATCAACGCCGACAGATCTTCTTATCATGAGTTGCGTATATATACGAGCAGAAACCGCGAGAGCTGCCAGACTGTTCGTCACAGCCCCAGCGATGATGACCACATTCCCGCGAGAGTCGTGGGGTGGCCCCGCCATTATTCATAACATCGACTATGTACGCCGTTCCTGTAACGCCAGCGCAGGTCCATGTCTAGGAGAGAGTGAGGCGCGGCGCTATTGATATAACGCCCGGACTCTTGCGGTTTCATCGTCTCGTCTATTTTATGATCGACAGCGATAAGGTTGGACCAGCCGTAAGTGGTATATCTCAGTCTACAGTGGTGGTATCGTTCCGTCGAGAGAACACGTGGACAAGAAAATATCCACGAGTACCTGGGGATGCATTGCGCTTTGACGACACGGCTGGATGAATAAAGGCTGAATTTCTGCACATGAACTCCTCCCGATGTAACCCAGTTTCAGGATCTGGAGGATAGCACCTAGTAATAGTCAATATAGTTAAAACCAGTACAATATGTGAGTTCTCTCTTATCTATAAGGACTCTAACGCAATATTGAAGCAGCAACACATGCGGCTCGTCTTTGTTCTTGAAACAACTTGGACGCTAACTCGAGATTCTCTCTAGACTACTCACTGTCGGGGGTTTGGTGCTCCTTGGTGGGCGTACCCCAATATTCGGCATGGCGTTCCAGTTACAACACACTAATAATAGGGGACGGGCTGTCCCGTTTCTCGAGATTAACCGGTACCAGGTAGCTGACTATAACATCACCAATATCAGCGTACTCAAACCGTGATGGGAGGCATGACGCAGCTGGATCATCTTTATGGTGCTTAGCGGACGCAACTTTGAAACGGATGAAAGTAACCATATCGTCTCGATTCTGAGAACTCGGCGTGCCAATGGCTTGAGGAATAGGGGCTAGATAGGGGTGGCTGGCCCTTGAGAGTGAGTATCTACGTCTTGTACAAAGCCATGTGCCGCATTCTTAGGACCTCTCATCATGGCACCGTTTTAGACTGCGCCTTGATCTATCAGCAAATTCATGCTTGCAACATTATAAGCATAATCGTGTGATTGCTGTCTGTAGATATAGGGGGCCGCGTCGCTTGTTCTCGATCCCCACCCCGTCGTAATGTTAAGAAGGTCTTGGCCGTGACATATGAACTACGATGATTATAGAGTTCGTCATGGAACATACCGCCCATTTTTAGCGGATATATAGTGAAGTTGATCTCATAATGCCGAGACGGATCGACATGAGTAGTATGGACTGGTCGCTGCAACGGTAAGCGGGGTCGATATGATAACCATCGTATCTAATAGTTATACAAGTTGCATTATAGTAAGTACCTATTTATATCCTCTGTAGTCTGCGCAATTTCCCCTTTTCTCTGTTTTGTCTTATCTTTTGCTCTCTCCGACGTTTTCTTTTTCTTCTTATAGACATCTACTCAGGAGCATGTACCATAGACTTGGTATGCGCTGAACAACTCACAGAACTGACCTTACCTAACGCTACTTAGTGGCTGTAGGTAGCATGCTAGCTCCCCTAACGCAGCGACTATGGCACCTACACAAGCCCTAACCTTTAGAGGTAGTGGGTACACTTAAGGAGTGATGGTGGTAAGTCCGAGGAGATCTCCATCCGCCCATCCTCTAAGCAGCTAGCAAGAGTTGTCTGCTTTGCGCTTTCGGTGGCGTAGAGAATCAATAAGAGGTACGTGGTAGGTCGAATAGTAGGTAAGTCGGTAGCTTCACCAAGAAACCGCTGAAATTCCCTCGATTTCTACGAGCCGCTACAAGCCGCCCATATGATAGGCCAGATGATCAGACCGAGGGTGGGCTACGCTTCTCTACTCTCCGCATGCGTCAAGCGATCTCTCGTTCCAACCTCACCAGTCCCAGCCTCGGTGCACCTAGCTCATCAATCTCGACTCTGTAGCAACAGCAGCAGCAGCAATAGTAATAGCAGTAGCAATAACAGTGGAAGCGGCAACAAGAGCATTTACAACTGGTTCAACAGCAACGACATCACCCGCGACATGGCTCCTTCAGATATCTCCAACTACCTTCAGCAGACTCACGACCGCGTGTTTGAATCCAACCGCGCCTGGGCCAATGAGCAGAAGAAGAAAGACCCCGAGTTCTTCACCAAGCTGAGTGCTGGCCAGAGCCCCGAGTATCTATGGATCGGATGCAGCGACTCTCGCATCCCCGCCGAGCAGATCTCCGGCCTGGGCGCCGGTGAGGTCTTCATCCACCGCAACATTGCCAACCTGGTCGTCAACACTGACCTCAACGTTATGAGCGTCATTGAGTATGCCGTGTGCCACCTTCACGTCAAGCACATCGTCGTGTGCGGCCACTACGGCTGCGGTGGTGTCAAGGCCGCCATGACCCCGAAGGACCTGGGCCTGCTGAACCCCTGGCTCCGTAACATTCGTGACGTCTACCGCCTCCACGAGAAGGAGCTGGACGCCATTGAGGACGAGACCGAGCGGTACAATCGCCTCGTCGAGTTGAGTGTTAGGGAGCAGTGCCGAAACGTCATCAAGACAGCCGCTGTTCAACAGTCGTATGCCAAGAACCAGTACCCCGTAGTGCACGGCTGGGTGTTTGGCTTCAATGATGGATTGCTGAAGGATCTCAAGATCAATCACAAACAGATGCTCAACGATATCCAGAAGATCTACAACCTCACTGAGAGCTAAGTCGGGGGAAGACAACCAATCGCCCGTGAAGAAGCTATCCATTCTATATATGCAGTGCTCCTACCTAAGGACCTTGATGGCATGTGCATCTTCTTATGGCCACGACGGGATAGGGCTATCTAGACGAGACAGAGCATGGTTCGTCTCGCTTGGATCAATCATCATGGCGGGATTGGTTTGCGCTTAGACGGTGCAAATGGTCGAAGAACTGGTAGCACAAAATCCGATTGTCGGTGGTTTTGCAACCCTACACTACCCACCTCTAGTATGGAAACGCTGACTCGCACGATTCCGTCTGTGCTCGTAGTAGCTAGCTACATTGGTACCGCGGCACATTGGTGTGCGGGCGGAATGCCATTTTCCTCCATGTCTACACGTGGTATACCTAAGATAATTAAATAAAAATGCACAGTACACATTTACACATATCACCATCGTTAACTGACTCTGAACAATCAAATGCGCGACGGTACTTGACACGCCATGGCCTTGGCCTTTGCATCTTACTCGTAAAAACCAGCATCTGATTGAGTCACTAGTACAATATTTGCAGAAGAATCTCACTGGTTTTGTTCATCTATCTGTATGTAAGTCTCCAGAGAGTATGGTATATATAATTCAGTGATAACGGGTCGTCAAGCAGGGATATCTTTAGGTCGTCGAACGCCACCAAAGGGCTGGGAACTTACCTATCGAATCTTGGACGATCTACCGGTAGATTAATATTTGCTGTACTTGGCTACGAATAGCAGATATATCTTTATTTTACAGTACGTTATGCGATATCTAGGCTTCTGGGATAGACATCAAGCATGAGAATTTACAATCGCGATTCATGCTCTCTAATGCTTTATTACAATTTCCTCAGCGCTGCGCAAGTCGGTAATGAGCGCTTTTCACCTCGCTCTTCCAGAGTCCTGGAGCTTTCACACTTGGCGCAGATAGACTGTAGTAGTCTTCCCACCCCTCGCCAACTCAAGAAAGAACTCGCTATCTTTTTCGCCAATTGATCGGCACCCTAAGCCAGACCCAGAACGGTCTCGGCAGTGTTCCCGTCAGTCGACCAGGATTGGCGACCAGGGGTGAATCTGTATATTGGACTAGCCGAACTCGTATTGGCTTGGGCTGAGCCAGCAGCCAAGCCGTCATCACTACTTTACTATCGTACTGATATGGAACACTCCAACGCTGGTTCTAGATGGATTGGTTGCCCATGCATATTTTTTCAGCTCCAGTCGAGAGCAGTCCAGGAACGGGTGGGCTGGGCGCCTCAGCTGCAGTTCATCGACTTGCCTAGTAAGAGATCGCCTCCGTCGCTCCCGGTTGTCATGCTTATTAGGTACTCGTACTTCTTCTCTGACATCTCAAATGTTAACGCGCCCTTCTTTCGGCCCCATTCTCTCGTTCGTGATTTCTTGTCATCTTGTATGTGATGGATAAAATACAGTAATTGTTAATCTCACCACGCCCGCATACACGCAACACCGGGTGTCTATCCAAACCCGAGCCTGCCATTCGAAGGCGGCCGCGAGAGTGTTTCAGCTCACGAGTTCGATCGTCCAGACAGGACAACACTCGCCGCTCTCTCTTCTTGTCGCGTTTCTCACTCACTCACTCAATTCATTGCCCGCTCTATCATGCGTTCCTCCATTCCCGTGATAGCTGCCGCGCTGTCAGCTGTGCATGCGCAGACACCGTCGGATAAGCGTGGTCTTGTCTTCGTACCCAACAGCGACAGCCCAGAGGACAATCAGATCTGGGTTCGAGACGGCTCAGACCTAACATGGTACTACAACTACCAATCGGCGCCATCTCCTGTATATGCCGACCAGTCGCAAAGTGACTTTGAATTCGTGCCTCAGCTATGGGGCTCCATCGACGACACATCGTTTCTGGATTCCGTCAATGGCCTAATCGAGGACGGCCGCAACATCAGCCACGTGCTGACCTTCAACGAACCCGACGGGCCGAGTCAATACGGAGGCAGCGATATAGCTCCGTCGAAGGCTGCTCAGGTCTGGGTGGACAACATCATACCTTTACAAGAGAAGGGAGTCAAGGTTGGATTGCCGGCTTGCACGGGCGGCACGGGCGGGATTCCCTGGCTGCAGAACTTCCTGGGAAACTGTTCATCACTCATCAGCACGGATGACAACCAGAAGAACTGCACCTACGACTTCGTGACGATCCACTGGTACGGAAACTTTGAGGGCCTGGCAAGCCATCTTGGTGAATACTCTGCTGCGTATGTTCTCTTTCCTTGTTCATCCCTAACATACGAGCCGTGAACTCCTAAACTAACAGTGTCTTTTCACAGGTTCCCGAACAAAACGCAGTGGATCACCGAGTACAACTTCGACAACCAAGACCTCTCGACGACCCAGGACTTCTACCTCACCTCTGCCGAGTACTTCGACCGTCTCGATAGCGTTGCGCGCTATAGCTATTTTGGCTCGTTCCGCTCGCGCGACAGCAACGTCGGCGCCAATGCTGTCATGCTCAACAACGATGGCGAGCTGACGGATATCGGCTCCTGGTACCTGGGCGGCAGTGCCACTGGCGTCGATCCGCAATCTGGCCGCGCTGGAAGAACCCAGAGCAGTGTGCTATTGGCCATTACAGTGTCGCTTATTGGGTGCCTTGCCCTCTTCTAGATGCACACCCGACTCATACATCGCCAGAGGACAGGCAATTAATGATATGAATTAATGAGTGCTCTATTGCTAACTGGGACATGATGGTTTATTGTTTGTTTTTCATGGGAATGGCTGGAATACCGTGCAGGATGTTGGGAAACCTGTATAAAGAGCCAGATATAGAGTTTTGCATATACCAGGTAGTACCAGGCGTTTGGGAAAGCTATCTATGCCATGCGATAGATAAAGGGAATATAAACCTGAAGGTTAATTTCATATGGTCGGATTGGTCTCGATGTCAACGCGCGCCTACTACTTGTAATCGAGAGAGTAACTTGATGGGGAATAAGTGACATTCTAAATGATGCTTGACCGCTTTAACACTATTGCTTAAGAAACACACCTTCGTAACTTCTTACGCGCCGTCGGTTAATGCAACTAGTTACATATCATTATTGCTCGTTGACAAACAAGCCAGCCATACCCATACCCGTACCAATGCACATACTCGTTAACAGGATCTTCTTCTTCGTCCGACGGCACTCGCTGAGACCAGTAACGATCTGTCGCGTGCCCGTAGTGCCCAGCGGGTGACCAAGGGCAATGGCGCCACCACGCGGGTTCATCTTCTGCCAGTCTAGCTTCAAGAAATCTTTGGTATAGACGGCCATCGTGGCGAAAGCCTCGTTGATCTCGATCACGTCGCAATCATCCAGCGTCAGATTGTGCTGTTTTAGCAGCTTCGGGATCACCACCGTGGGCCCGATACCCATGACCCGCGGTGGCAGACCAGCGACGGTCGAGCCAACGTACTTGGCAAGAACAGGCAGACCCAGCTGGATTGCCTTGGAACGCTTCATCAGCACCACAGCTGATGCGCCGTCGGTGACCTGGCTGGCGTTACCACCAGTCGTGATGGGGCCCCATTGGGGGAAAGCCGCGCGGATCTTGCCCAGCGCTGCCGCGGTTGTGCCTGGCCGGATGCCCTCATCCTTGGTCAGGGTGACGGTCTTCAGCTCACCATCGGGGCCCTTAACCTTAGTAGTGACGGGCACGATTTCGTCGTCGAACCATCCGGCCATTTGTGCCGCCTCGGCGCGGCGGAAACTCTCGGCAGCGTACTCGTCTATGACCTCGCGGGTCAACCCGAAATCACGCGCGACGTTCTCGCTCGTCCACCCCATGGCTTCCATGCAATCGCGGGCTTCCTGGCTATGTTTGAGCACCTCCTCGTCAAATGGCGCTTCAAGCCGGTCCCCACCGATCGTCATCGACTCGGCGCCGGCGGCAATACCAATCTCGATCGAGCCCGCGGCGATAGCATGTGCGATATCGGCCGTGGCCTTGAGGCCGGAGGAGCAGAATCGGTTTACGGAGCTCGCGCCCGTGGTGTTGGGGAAACCCGCGGCGAGGGCCGCGGCACGGGCTTTGTAGGCTGCTTTGCCGTCGGAAACCTATCAGACGAGAAATTGTCAGCATTGGCGTTTGTGTGGGAAAGTGGAAGGAAGAAGATCGGATAAGGGGCCAAGCCGGGGGTGGTTCGTAGGTGTCACGCACATTTCCCATGCAGATGTCTTCGACAAGCTCGGGCGAGAAGCCCATGCGCTCCCGCGTCGACTTTAGGATGGCGTACATGATATACTCGAGGCTTGTGTCTTTGAAACCGCCCTTGTGGCCCTTGCATAGCGGTGTCCGGATGGCTAGGGTAATGACTACATCGTCGGGACTCTTAGAGGTTCTGGCGTCGTGCAACAGGTCAGCGGCAGAACCGGAGGAGAGGGGATTGGATTGGATCGCCGAAGTGATGCAGCAATTTGACTTACATCGCCGCCACCGGGTTATTGGGCGATAAGTGCTTCAGGAGAGAAGTAACACGTTCGGCCGCCATTTTGTCCGTCGTCTCGCAGAGATGCAGATGGTTACAGTAAGAGCTCGAAACACTGGAGGATCGCGCGATATACAGAAGAGATTCAATTCTGCGAGGAAGAGTCGCTTATATCTGATCACTAGAACTGGAAAGTTGTTGGAAGAGAAAGGATTTCGGCTTGTAGAAAAGAGGCGAGTATTGAACATTCAGCCGAGGTTCGTCGGCAGATCCACTTGACTGTGTGCCATGCCGCTTACCTTCGCCACGTAAAATCCGGGGAAATAATACGGCACTTTGCGGGGATAACGCGATGTTGCTGACTCAGGCCATATTCTGTACTCACCTTCTTGACTTGAACCCATGGTCGTCTTGGCAGATCTGAGGTAAAGACAGATAAAATATCTGATCTAGAGTGAACAGTTCGTCAGCTGAGCTACAGCTTCAACTAGCGAGAAAAGACACTCGAGGATCGATAGACGTATCAGTGGGTTGCATTGGCTTTAATATCACCACTCATGCGGTCATTGTTCAATTTCATCTATTCATATAATCTTCATTAAACTTTATCCATCATTACCAACTAGCAACATACAATCTAGCAAGCGTCAACCTATTTCCCAAGTCATAAACTAGATATCCGGTGCTTGTCCTTTCCAATTGGGAACGACAAACTGTTCTGTCTCGGCCACATCGTGATCCTTAGCCTTCTCCCTAGCCGCGTCCCGTGCCGCCGCCATCCCCGCTAACTCTAGCCTTAGAATCGCTCGACAGGCCACAGCACTGAGGGTATATCGCCCGACAATTATCAGACAATCGGCCAAGCTGAAGAAGAGCAGGCCTGATAGAACAAGGGTGCCGAAAGCGACCTGGGCCACGGTGCCGATGCTGATGGCCCAGGTCAATGAGTAGAACCAGAAAGCACTGGTTCTGTCCTGTCGCAAGTCGAACACCATGGAGGGCTGGAAAACGGCTGGAATAAATTGTGCTGGTATCCATGTATTCAGGGGCTTCGTGTGAGCGGTATAGCTCCTGGAATCGACGTGGCGTATTCGCACGCGCACCCACAAGGCGACGCAGCCGGCTACATGGATGGCCGCCGCACCCAACGTCCACAACGGCACTCCAAAAATGGTATTGGGCGCGAAGATAGCTACAGCGTGGTAGCCCAGCTCCCAGGAAAGATGTAGTACATTTGCGACCGCGCCTCCCACGACAATGTATTCGAGTAGTGCAATGAGAACCGCCCATATTGCGCGCCTGGGGCTGGCCCGCAAGCGCTCGATGCCGAGTTCACTCGGGTCGCCGCCTTCGACGAAGTCTGTCACTGCGCGCGCGAAGTCGTTCGTCTTCATCATGGCTACTGCTGGGCTACCGGCAGAGATAAGGAAGCCCAACACCGGACGTCGGACTCCGACAAGGGCTGTTTCCACCGTTGAGCTCCCGATGGATTGCAATATGGTAGGAATGAGACCTAGAATAAGGGCGCCAGTGGCCACTGATACAACATGTCAGAAACTGCTTACCAAGTAACAGCAGGTGATTAGACCCATTCTCTATTTGGGACAGGGTGTTATGTCAGTCAACTGGTCTTGAGAATGCTTACATTCTGCCTTGCGCGATTCTGGAAACACTTCTAGGACACAGTCGATGAGCGAGTTAACGAGGTACTGTACTCCCTGCGATGGGTCGATATTGTCTGCTAGGTAAGCGGCATATTGCTCGGAGCAGTTATCTCGCAGGATAACCTGGACGCGTTCGTTCCATCCTGGAAAGAAGTGGTCAAACTGATGCGTTGGTGAGGCTTGCACCACAGAGAATAGAGTACACAAAGTTGCCAGGCCGGCTATGAACAACTTCATGGTGAAAGTGAACCTATTGTAGGTTCACGAGCAATGATAGCAAAAGACTTCGGTGTAATAGCGTATAGTGTATGATCGCGAGATAAGAAGACACTTATATCGCTTATGCCAAATATCACATCAAGTGATTTCCTACAGCTTTACATATCAAATAATGGCTCATCGAAGCAGAGCGACCTCCCAGCCTCATATATCCAAACCGCATAATACTATTTAGCGCCCTGTCACAACCACCACGTGGATAAGTGTATCAGGATCAAGACCCTCGACTGTGGAGTAGCATAGAAGAGAATTTGAGACCCCGCTCACTCGAGCAGCCTGAAGGATTCGATTCCTGGAAGGCATCATACTATGCTAACATTTTGCCTCCGCTGCCGACGACGGCGCCCCACTGGGATACCAGTGCACGGTAGGTTCCATGGTAAGCGCGAAGGTGAGATTGAAGAGTGGACCAGTCGCTGGTCACGGTGCCCAAAGCATCGACGGCACCGGTCTTGCGGCTGGGGGGCGTTTCCACATTAGTCATAATTACGGGAGCCCAGCTGTCGCCTCGACGTTGATAAATGACTAACAGTTCTAAATATAGGTATACCAGAACTCTTGGAAGTAGGACGCACAGATTTACGAAAGCGCGGGTTTTCTTTTCTTAATTCCACCAACCCGTTTCTTACCACCCATATTGTGACAGACTACCACATAACGGGATCAGAAGAGCATCAAAGATCACCATGCCTCTCGAATAAACCTTAGGTAGGCAAATAACCTGTTGTATGCAGTATGCACAGTTTCAAAGGCGCATATCGTCAGCGCCTCTGAAACAAATGCCCTCCAGCAGCAAAGCCGCAACAATGTATCTGGCGCCAACGTGAAAGCGCGTAAAGTACTGTGATGGGCTGGATGATGTGATGGTTGCCGATCACTTGCCCTTCGCTTGCTCGCCAAGTTAGAGGGGTGTAACAGGGCTGATAAAACCAGGGGTTCACATCCTTTCTCCAGCTCGTCTTTAGAGTAAAGTAGAAGTTTCTGCGAGAGTTCAGAGAAGACGGGTGGAATGTCCCGAAACAGAGGCTCTATCCGTCTTACCTGCCCCGGCCCAACTCCACACCAAACCGAATCCTTCTGCGCACTCGGGAAGTGAACTACATATATAGTTGGGGGCCAGGAATTCATTTCTTCGGCTATTACGGCTCTGGGATATGTATCTACTGTAAGACTGAAGATATTCCGCTGGTTGATTCTTGCTACTTTGAGGCCGTAGCCTGGAACATACAAGATGAAACTCATTTACGCCCACAAGGTAAATCGTGATGTGGTATATACTGAGTTTGGGCGATTGAACCATGATAACTAACACCATCTTACGAGTCTTGAGCGTGAAAATAGTGTGTTCTCGCAAAGTATTTCCCAAAAACCGACCTTGTCAACCCACACGTACGCACTCCACGTAAGCAAAAACCCACACTCAGTTCCACAATACTCGTTCGTACGCTATGCTATAATAGTGTTGCATTAGATTCTCAATAGCCATTTTTAGTATAGCAGGTCTTGCTTCTTTTAGTTGTGGCTAGAGAAGAGGAATATTCCCATGTACTTTAGTACATTATCTAGCAATGGTGGATTTGCAGCCAAGTCACCTTAGTAAACTAATTCGTATAAATAACATGAATCAATGCCATAAAGTATCGGAGGCGGCCACGCGCTGAACAAAGTGTAAGCCACACTCACGCCGAGTCGGCCGGAGACATGGGCTGTCTCATGCGTATTGAAACTGAGGCTTTCCAGCCCGCGCTTAGAGGCATATTCGCCCTCTTCGAGATTAGGAACTCCGATCCAATTATATACATATAAAGACAATATCAACCGCGAAGGTTACGAAAAGAGGCCTGAATGGAGGATTTCGAGAGCGTTGGCAGTCATACCAGATTATTGTGTTCTGTTAGTCTTCAAGGCCAGTCCTTAACTCTTTGCCACAGACACAACAGTTTACGTTTTGCAAGGGTAATGAGTTGATGATGATGATAAGCTTTTCAAACTTGTGCGGTGTTAACCTGTAGCCGTGTGCAATAGTGTTGGTATTGTGAGGTGTTATTCCATTCTATCTAGTTGTCTACCATATATGTCTTTAAGAAATAACAAACTATAATTAGAAGCCGGTACCTTCCGTAACCTAGTAGTGGGCCCCGAGAGGCAGATTGTCTTGTTTGAATAGGTGTGTTCGGAATCAAAATGTCAAGTGTCAAGCTTTTCAACCACTCTGATTTCCATCTTTCTCATGCTATTGTCCAGGGGCCGGAACATGATCTACGCTCTGCTCACCCTGCTGTTTCTGTTTCTTCAGCTCCGCCTTTCGAACCTTCTCACCCCGCCACTTGACCCCATTCCTCAGTACTAGCCACAGCACCGGGAAGAAGGCAATGTAGGAGAGGCCGATGATCGTGAAAGCCCAGCCCGGGCGTACCGCCGTCATGAGTGGATTGATAAAGGCTGAAGCGCCCGCTCCAACCAGACATCGCGTGAGATTATTCGCTGCTGTCGCTGAGCCCGCGGCGCCGGGGTTGATATCCACAATGAGAGTGCTGAGGAGGTTGGAGAAAGAAACAAGTGTAACGCCCTGTAGAAAAAGCAGGATGATCTCAACAGCCAAATGGGCCTTATACTGGACCGCCCAACCAAAGCCGATCAGGGCCAGTGTAAACACGGCCAGGAACGGAAGACTGATCTGCAGGCGGGCCTGTTCGATAGGGAAGCCCGCCATATCTTGCTGACGGCTCTTGTCGTACGGAATATTTAGCTTCTTGCATAGTCGTCTATAATTCCAGTTTGCTAGCTTTCCCATGAGGGGCACTGCCACGATACTTCCAACGCCGAGGGGTATGTATACGAGGCCGATTTTGAGTCCACTGAAACCGTAAAGACTGGCAAACTGAGCCGGGATGGCCGTTGCCACGGCGTAGAAACCCGCGTATATCAAGCTGCTGTACATCAATAGCAGAAACATCTCTTTCTCGAATAGTATAAGCAAGGTCCGCGCGAGATTCGGTCGCTGGATGCGGTTCATCGTGCCCCTCGGTTCCTTGCTTGTGACGGATGTGCCGACAGTTGCTTTCTTCCGCCGGCGGGCGTCCTTGATAAGCTGCCAAAAAGTGCGGTAGAATGGATGAGGACGGATGGACCCGTCGTCCACGATGAGCCGGCAGGTTTCTGGCATGAAGAGCAGGAACAGGACGAGGACGAATCCGCACAAGATTGTCAGGAACCAGAAGATCCAGCGCCAGCCCAGATATTGAGCTATGACACCGCCTATGACGGGACCAACTGACGGTGCGAATATTATAGGGACGGAGGTAAAGCCGACGTAGGAGCCGCGCTCAGCCGATGTGACGATATCAGATACGACGGCTTGACATAGGGAGACGGTAGCACTCGAGCCGGCGGCTTGCAACGCTCGAAGAACTAGGAGAGCAGCATAATTCGGAGCCAAAGCACATCCGATACAGGCGGCGATATATATGATGAAGCACAGGATATAGGCTGGACGCCGTCCTGCCGAGTCGGCCAACGAGCCTACGAACATAGGAGCAATAGCCTGAACGATCTATCTCATGATGAGTTACTAGGCATTGTTGCATTGGAGATTTGGTCACCTGTAGCTTACCATGTACGTAGTAACAGTCAAATTGACTTCGGTTATAGAGATATGTAAATCTCGCGAAAGGGTTTCGAGGGCTGGAAAATAGATCTGAGCTGACAATGGCGAGAAGAAAGCCCCAGCAGCAGCGGCGAAGACAATAGCCCTCTTCTCGTTGGTGGTGAAGAAGCTGTATTTCTTCCCTGACGGGGCAGGCAATTCCGAAGGTGGCTCTATATCTGCGGCATCACCTGTAGACTGTTGATCGGATGCCGCTGTCTCGACCTTTTCTGCGTCATTGTGGTGGTCTCGGCCATCCTGTTCAGGGGCGCCATCTGGTGGCAATGGATAAGGCATGTTCGTTCACGCAATACGTCCGATATAATATTTCATCGCTTTCTCGTTAAGATTAGAGTAGTTCCCCTAAAGAAGTGCCACAGAGAAGGTTATGGGGGGACATCTCTTTTATATCATGGGTATATATCGGTGATCGAGCCCATGTTAGATACATTATGGCCGGCTCGGACACGGCCAATGTGGACACAATAGGACTCCAACCAAGGCTGCAGAAACAGACTCCTCGGCAATTCTCATTGGAAATAACTAGCTAATGTCGACGACACGGGCAACTGGTGGATAGCTAACCCATGGCTAGGGAGATCGATCTTCGAATAGGAGTGGCGGGGCCGGAGCCGAATCGGCTATAAAACAAGGTACCATGAGACTTAGATTTTACAAAGATGCGAGCCTTATCGGGCACGGTATGGTAAAACAGCTTTTTCTCCTATTGTTTTCTTCTCGAAATTTCTTTCTCTTGTTTCTCTCGTCTTAGATATTTTATCTTGCTTTTCGCCCAGTCCCAAGATAGCATGTATAAATCTTTGGCGCAAACGAGGATTTAAACATCAGCATAGTACCTATGTGAGGCACTCACTCACCTACCTACCTACCTATCTATAGATGACATTATGATTAGAGACTTTGCCAGCACGTAGTTCTAATATGCTGTCAGCTAAGCTATTGCTAAATACGTTATATGTTATATAGCAATATACTGTTAGTAAAGATCATAACCTTAGTGTATCTTATTTAATATCTGATGGACGTCTAAGTGAATAGGGAACGTGCACAGTGCTCATCTTTCCTATTTGCACGTTATCTAAGTGAGTGGAAGAAGCCCCGTCTGCATGCGCTTATTATGCCTAAATTGGGCATCTGCAGTACAGTGACAAACACTGTCTCACTATTGGCTCTTGAGAACTTCGTGTCCAATAAATATTCGGGCTACCTGTTCTGTTCATCTTCACATTGCTGAAGGGAGTCCAGGCAGAACCTTAGGTCATATCACCTCAAGCCTCGAGCAGTATTTGCGACACGACACATACCGCCTAGGCAGCATAGTCGCTTCGAGTACATACCTCCAGGGTTCTGGGCTCTATGCGCCTCCGTCAGGTCGCCAGAGCTACAGATCCGGTGCCATCCTCATACACAGCTTTGACTACCTACACTTTTCCTCAGCTTCCCTAACTTATTCTAATCACCAGAACAACTAAATACAATGGTGAGATTACCCATCACTGATCATTTTCGATCCCCAAGTTTTACGGTGAACCGTCAGAGCTAGCTTCTAACCTCTCCTCCACCAGAACACACAATTCAACTCGGCGTTGAAGCAGTCGACATCAATCAAGCGCGACCTAGCCAACCTATCCTCCTCGGCCGATGGCGCGCCCACACCCGCCGCCCTTGGCTCTCTATCCGCCTCCCTAACCGCCTTCTCACGCACTCTAGACGAGTACTCCGCCCTCGCGAAACAAGAGCTCAACCCCGCCAAGCAAGAGAAGGCCCACGAGCGACTGCGCAACTTCCGCAATGAGCTCGCCCAGTTCCGCGACCAGATGGAGGCGTTGAAGCGGCTGCGCGAAGACGCAGTCCACGACGCGAGCCGCTCCGAACTCCTGGGCCGCAGACCCTTCACCACCTCGACACCGGAGAACCCTTACGCCCACAACGGCACGTCCTCGCCTACCAGTAATACTGTACCCACGAACCGGTATGGGAGCGGCGCCATCGCGGGTGGCGGGCAGATGAGCATGGGCAGCGGCGACTACACGCGCGAGGCGCACGCCATGCGCGAGCAGAACTTCTTCGCGAGCACCAACACCGCCCTCGATGAGTACATTGCCCGCGGCCAGGCCGTGTTGGGCGACCTGGGAGCGCAGAGAGACATGCTCAAAAACACGCAGCGCCGCCTGTACAGCGTCGCCAACACCTTGGGGGTCAGCGGGGATACGATCCGCATGATCGAGCGGCGCGCCAAACAGGACAAGTGGATATTCTGGGGCGGCGTGGTCGTGTTCTTCGGGTTCTGCGGGTTGGTCTTGCACTTCCTACGGTGACATGGTCATACGACCAAAGGTGCTGTGCTTTGGGTAGAAATCGGGACGAAACACAGGGTTGGGTTGGGAGAGGAGCGGATTAAGTGTACATGTACCGGTCTTTTTTCCCCCCCTTGGTGTAAAAAGTTTGGCTAGAAGCATTGCCTTGTCTGTGTAGCGAGGAGTCTGGCGTTTTGCACTTTTTTTTGCATATGGCAAAATGGAACATTCAAATCCTTCACGATGTGCGAGCTTGTTTAATTCGTCTATATTCCCGAGTGCTGTTTTCACAGTATCCTGCCATCGACCCCTTTCCGGCTTCCCCCGAATTGTAGTTGTCCTCAGTGTACACGGCATTTACACCAACCCTGTAAATATATCTATGTATGAGATAAACTAGGAAAACAAAGTCCTAATATAGATATAGCGTTGGCCGTATAGTTCATTCCCTAGTCCTCAAATCCACGCCGATGCCGTATAGCCCGTGGCTTGTCATATAGATATGGGGAGATATATTCGTAGTCAACTACAAGAGTCGTATATAAGCTCTTGCGTAGATGGCGTGACTGTTAACGAGATTCATGAGTTCGGGGCCTGTTTCAGTGCAATCGTAAATAACACATCCTTATCCGACTCGACCTCGACGACCTCCGACTCCGGCAGGACATGGTTACTCGTGCTCATGCGATACCCAAAGGCCGTATCCCACTTCCGGACATCCCATTCGAACCCCTTGGTCGAGATAACAGCGGGCTCGCCCACGGGGATAATACCAACATGCTTAGCAAAGGGATCCCGCGAGACCCGGTGAAAATCGTCCTCACTAGCAATTTCCAGCTCCGGCTCCCGGACCCGGATCCGATGCCTCACGCCGCCCTTCAGGATAAACGATAGCGACTCCCCCGAGACCAGATACATGCGCCCCTCGGCGTACGTCGGGGACTTCTGGAACAGGTACAGGTGGTGCAGCTGGCTGAGCCCCTGGTCGACGCGGCCCCCGAGCCCGCCCATGCACACGATGTCCCGGAGGCAGCCAGGGCCGGGGCCTGCCGCCTCGTGGCGCGCGAGATGGACGGCCTTGGCGAAGTCGGTGGAATACTGGTCCGGGTCGTGGACGATGTGGCTGCGGGCGAAGTACGCGCGGGCCTCGTCTGTGATGGAGTCTAGATCACCTATGATGGCGTCGAGATCAGTCTATCAAGCAAGTAAGCTCGGATCTGAGATTAGCTTTTTTCATTTCGGGTTTGCGTGAGTTTATATATAGGTAGGTAGCAAGAATTGCGAATTGAAAGCTCACATATGGATCTTTTGGTCCCGAGGTGCTACCGGCGACGCCCGTTTCAGGGGGTGGTGGTGGTGGTAGTGCTCGTTTGCTCAGGTCGTAGATCCGGTTGGCGCCGCCATCTGCAGCGATCTTGGTCTCGGCTATTTCTCAGAAACCTATTAGTTCAGTTCGCTCCGTTGCAATGCAGAAATGCGACCAAAAAATTCTCTCCAACGACTTGATTGCTACGGTTCCATATCTACGGTTCCATATACTAAAACAGCAAGTCGAATCGAATGAATGAACCTGCGTACCTATACTCCAGAGGTCATTGAACAAGCCGGGGTCTCGGAGGGGTTGGTTTAATATGATGAGGATGAACTCGTGCCCGGGACATCCTAGGAGCTGTCTCACAGGGTACCATTCTATGTACTCGGGGTCTGAGGGTGAGTCTGAGCTCATTTTGAACGAATGTAAATGTATAAATGCAGACAAAACACCGCAGGACAGGTATCGACGATATGAGCGAGGCTTAAATCGAAGGGTTGCGACAAAAGGGCGCTAAGTTTTCGGAATAAGTTCATTCACACATTCGTTCATCCATATACTTAGCTTTGAATTTCTTACATCTACGCTATGAGATGAACGCAGCCTTGCTCCAGTGGAGCGGCTTGTACAGTAATAAAGTGCAATAATGCTGTGTTTTCATCATGAGTTATCCGGCGCCGAGCCGGACACTTGCCTTATCAAAATACATGCTGAATTGAACCAACCGGGTTGCTCAGTGGCACAAGTTATTTTTTCTGTACCTAGAGATCGTCTTCATTAACACCTAAAAGTGGTTTGAGTGTATCTCAATTTCTTACCCTGCCTAACAGTATCTAATTGAACAAGTGGGATTTAAAGATACAGTTAGGTACTAACCATCGATCTTAGTACTTGTACTCAGTGGCCCCTTACCTAAACCTAAGTCTACTGCAAGTGGAAAGCCAAATTAATATACCAAAATAGTAAGCCAAAAGTAACAGTACTGATGAGCTCGGATGAGGTGGGTCCAGGGACCGCCGGAGCAAGACGGCAAGGTAAACGGTTTGCCGGCGCATTTCTCATCGACCAAAAATTTGTCCAGAGGTATGACGATGAACCGAAGCAGCTTACAAACCCACTGGTATCACCTCTCCCATTCCGCCCACCTCCACATTTCTTTCCCTGCGCAATAGACGCCTCACCTCCCGCCCTCCTGCCCTCCCCCAATTCCTCTATTTCCTTTTAGTCGCTCGTTCTCTTGCTAGTCGATTCCACTGCTAGTGTCTCCTGCAGCACGTACGTACACCATGTACAGAGCAGCCCTACGAACTGCGCCGCGGGCCATAGGTCCCTTGCGCCAATCTTCCCATACCGCCGCCGCCGCCGCGTCCGGCCGCCGATTCGCCTCAACCGTTCCGACAGACAGGAGACGAAGCTGGAAGAGCTCTGCTGTGCGGTGGGGATTGGCTGTTGGCCTCGTCTACTGGTATAGCACAAGCTCCGTCTTTGCCGAGGAGCCAAAACGTATGCGACACCCCTCGGTTGGCAACATTGCACATGTTGGCCACTTCCCTGCCCTATCACCATGGTATGTGTGCATGTATACTAACTCTGCGCAACCACAATAGTCACAACGATCCAGCCGCCTCCCGAGTTCTCTGACGAAGATCTCCCTACCGTCGAGGCACTCGTCGCACAAAAGCGTAAAGAAGCCGAAGCCCGATCACGAAAGGCCGCCGGCGCCCCCCGATCCAAGACCATCCCCGAGCCTGAGACAGCTGCCTTGGCTTCTCAGACTTCCCCCGAGGCCCCGGCGAAAGAACTCGATGCCGGCGGTGCGCCTGCGCCTGAGGGTATGGGCGGCCCAGAGGCATTGGAAGAAGAGGCGGCGCAACAGGGCGCCTTTAACCCGGAAACCGGCGAGATCAACTGGGATTGTCCTTGCCTGGGAGGTATGGCGCATGGCCCCTGTGGCGAAGAGTTCAAGGCTGCTTTTAGCTGCTTCGTGTACTCGGAAGAAGAGCCCAAGGGCATGGACTGCATCGACAAGTTCCAGTACGTTTTAGCCGACTCTGTGCACCAGAGACTGTATGATGGGTAGGACAGTACCACGGCTAACGCAATTTGGCAGGCACATGCAAGACTGCTTCAGATTACATCCTGAGGTATACGGTGAAGAATTAGCCGACGACGACCAAGCCGCTCCCGCCGATGGAGAAGCACCAGAGGGAGTACTAGCTAAAGACGCTTCGACTGAGAGTGCGGGTGCTTCTACCGCTGATACCACTGCCAAGGAGGCCGCTCCCGAGGCCCCCCCCGAGACTACAAAGGCCGTAAAACGAGCGACGGACGCAACGGAAGCAAATGCCAAAGTAGGAGAAGCAAAGCCCGAAGTAGCATCGTCAACACCAACGACGAAACCAGCAGCGCCCAAGCCCACGAAACCTGAATAAACGAGAAAAATGCTAAACGACGCAAGACTCGGGATTACTAGAGCTGACATCTATCACGGAAAAACAAGGCCGGCGTGTACCATCATTATAAACTACAAGCGTCTTGTGACATAGAGCATAGAGGCGCTTTCGCGGGAACTTTGTTTTACGTACCTACTTCTTGTAGATAATGTGTATAAAATACTGCATATGTACGAGATCACGGCAGCGAACGTTGCTAGATACTAGCTAAACAAAATCCTCCTCCCCCTCTCCTTTGCCATCTCTACTGAGCGTGGATCAAGAGGCTTTGATGTCGTTTTTATACTCGTGGTTGTATGAAGACAATGCTGATAGGGGTAATGATTTCCAGAGCTGGTGGGCGAGCGAGCGAGCTGCCTTTCCCACTAACACGAGAGAAGCATGAACGAACGGGTTGATCTCTGATCTCTGTTCCGTCACGCGGGTCCTACAGTTACTCAGTTAACTGGTAGCCGATCATGATCAGAGTTAGAATTAATGCTTTAGAAGCGGAGAAAAGAAAAAGGAAGGGATACGTATACCGAAAAAAAATCTAGTTGTAAAACATTCAAAAATAAACACTAGGGATTCGCTGGTCGTCACCGACCCAACTACTAATCTGGCGGCCATAAGAATTAGATATAGCGGCTCGGAGTGCTTGAAACTGGTGTAATGAAAGTTGAAAACTGTTGTCTCGCATTAAGCTTATTAACTTGGTAGCTTACGTACCTATAATATGAGGTATCCAATCCACTTGGTAAGTCTCTAGGATAGCTTAAGCCATTCTATTGTACAGAAGTGGATATATACCGTTGTTGTAATTTTGCGAGACATTCTCTGTCCTTGTTGATGTAGATCTTTTTCTTCTTATTTTTATCAACAGCATTGAATACTTTTGACAACACGAATAGAAAGCTGCTGATAACTTGGTAAAACGTGTTCCTACTTACATTACCTACCTACCTAAGTTTTAAGGAGTTAAAACCATCTTTTCCTGCTTTAGTACGCATAGTTGCAATATCATATTATGCTTCTTGTTCTTACAGTCGCTTGTTTTTTATACACTTGCGATCTTGCTATTGAAATGTGATAGCTAAGTCCAGAGGAGATTTGGCAGCTTCCGGTATGTTCTCGGAACAATTGTGTGGTTTCTTACAATGTAGGTAGATGCTTCTGAATCCGATTTGGACGCGCTGTTACTGCACATAAGTTCGATGACTTCCGCTCGAAACCGTTGTAGCAGCTGCTCTTGAACTGCAGTAAATGCAAACTACATCATCATATCCGGCGCTGTTGCACATCGTGGGTTATTCTCAATCGTATAATAGAGCTTCGCACTTGCTGCTTGTTGGCCATGTTGGTTGTAACAGGTAGTTAGATCCTTTCTTCCGACTTTATTTCCTGACCATACGTGCTCCCTTGTTTCGCCATCTCTCTCGTCTCTTCATCTCTTCATCCGCCTGTCTCTTCATCTTCTCTTTTTTCCGTCCTCCTAATTTTCTATATTTCCATCTTCTATCCAAGATCAGACAGAGATAGCCATATCCGACCGGCGGCATGACGCCTAGTGCGACAACAGGCATGAAAACTCGCAATCAGTCATCATATCTTGGTATCGTCCTCCATTGTCCTTGTTAATAATAGGTGTTGGAATCACCCAACGACGCCTTGCAAGGTAGGTGGCGAAGATAGGATACACACACTTCTGAGTATTCTTAATACAGAGATGACATTGTTCGCCAGTTATCTTTGAGCTTGACCTTGGAGGCAGCATTTGGCTGACCTCCTAAAGCCTTTATAGGAAATACTGCCCCACTCGCCCATGCTATCGATACGCCGCGCCTCGACTTCACTTACACCCCGTTAAGGTACGTACTTACCTATGCCTCTGCGCTCAAAACCCCTGGTACGCAAACAGGCAAAAACACAAACAACGCCTGGTATTCTCTACTAATTAGGCGGTATCCGGCTTAGCTATGGGGGAGCGGACGGGACCCCGCGTTCTCCTATGAGTCTTGGTCTATTGTATAAAGGATACCGAAGATGGAAGCTCGTGAGCCTAGAAAATGGGATACATCGTCCGGAAAATGGGATGCATCCAAGGCCAGAAAAAGTGACCTCCTGCAGGCCCAAAACAAAAAGCTTATTTTTTTTACGAAGTCATGTGACCTATGAAAGGTTGGGGTCACTGAGTATCGGAGGTAGCTTGGAGTACATAGATAAGATAGCTAAGCTTACACCCATTTATTACGATTGGATGTGGCATTTGGTCTTGCTCCACCAACTTGCAATAGTGAATTTGCGCCTTCGGCGTAGCAATCAATGCCTCTCTAAAAAGGTCAGACCATTTCCCCCATCCTACTGAGTATTCTCCGCTGCTATGCACATCTGCCGCTCACTCTGCTCAGTCACTGACCACCGCACCAGACCATAACCCTAACCCTTCATCTACTGAGAATTTGCTCAGCTGCTGAACAGTTGAGTACCCGAGCAGAGTCGGCGGCCGAGTAGGGGGTGGATTACGTTATGCTCGCCTTGTACTTCTCGGGGGTGTTTTAGGGTTCTAAAAATGGCGGGGTAGGCTCTAGAATACTATTGACGGGCTATAAATTAATAGAGTCTCCCACACCCTTCCTGTGGCACGCTATGATAAGAAAAATAAAGAGAGTTGGAAATGCTAACTCAAGCAACAGTGACGTTCTCATGACACAGATCAGAGATTATTAAGCGGCGGGTTTGTCTGCCGAGAACTGCATCACCAGGACTCGTCTCGATCTACAGCCGATGGCAACTGCTGATGCCGCTACGGCCGTGCATGATGGGCGATACTCTGGTGGTAGCCATAGTAGGTTCTCTGAATTCTTCGTAATCCAGATACCGTTGGGGGCGGACCCCGGGTGCAGCCTTGTCGGACGTGCGCCGGCCTGGTAGGGCCTTCTATATAGCGTCCAGCTCTTTACCTCACGCCTGGAGGATGCAGCCTCGCTTAACTCAAGGCTTCTGAGCTTATTGCCCATCGTTTGTGTGTTGCTGTGGGATTTAAGAATATAAATGATTAATTAAATGAGGTGATTTATTAAGTGTGTTAAAATTCTAGTGGGAAATAAAGACTAAATAAGGGTTATATTTAAATATATAAAAAACACACTAAAATAAAAGTAGTTCTTATTTTTTATAAATATTAATTAAAATTAACGCATCTTTTAATTAAGTGGTATACCTAATTAAGTGGTATACTTTCTCAGACCTTTATATATATATTTTAAAATAACTTAATAATAATGCGTATAATTAATTTAAATTATTTAGAATCTGATTTACTAGACATTTTTATATTATTTTAATAAGTTTGCATATTATAACCGGGTTTGCCGCAAGTTTTATAGCGCTAGGTATATATTTCTTTCCTCTTTATACGACAACTATCTTAACGGTTTTTACGATTTTTTTACTTAACTGTGTTTTTAAAAGCCTATAAATCTTTTGCCTCTTATATAGTAAAGGATTTTTTATCTTATAATCGAGTTTTTTTTATATAGCAATATTAGCTAAGTTAGTAATTTACTTTATAAAAGGTTGCAAGCTCCCTTTTTATTAATATAAGATAGTGTATAATATTAGTTGTACTATACGTAATTTGGTTTATACTTTTAATAATAGCTATTAAAAAGCTATTCTAGTGTTATATAACCTTTAATTTAATATATTAGGATAAAGATCGGGCTTTGGTTAGGTTAGTTAAGGTTATAGATTACTAGTAGGCAGGTAAGGTTGGAAATAAAGGCTTAACTTAAAGGGTAATTAGATAATAATCTAGCTAGTTAATAATATAATTTAGGTTATATAGTTTTAATCTTATTTTTTTAAAACCTTTTTATATATTATCTAAAGTTATAGACTTAAAAATATATATATAAAAACACACTAAAAAAATCTTTTTTTTTAATATAAGTAATATACACTTATATTAAATACTTAATTTGTTTATTATATAATTGCTTTAAAAGACTAAAATATTTAATATTTAAAGGCTAAAGCTTATAAAAGGAATAAAAAAGTATATAAAAGGTAATAATATTGTTTTTTTTATAATATAACTCGAATTTATATAAATAATAACTTTTTATATTTATTAAAAAATAAG
>NPFG01000160.1:0-79828 GCA_002288965.1 Xylaria sp. MSU_SB201401 | reverse complement strand
TAGCCAGGTCCTACTACTACAGGTAGTCGGTACCTAGCGAGGCGGTGGACAAATAGTTGGCAGACCACCCGAGATGGTGGTAGTCAAGAGACCTGCCAACTATTTGTCCACGCTCGCTAGGTAGGGCAGATAGCGGACGACACTGACAGATCCCTGGTGGCGACCAACCGCTAAGGCAGCTAGCGCGGGGCCGTTTCAAATTTTCATCATGTTCGGTTTTGCCCCCCGAGGCCCCTTGTCTGCGAGACCACTTGCATGCGGCTAGCCAGGTACTTAAGTATGTACGTAGATGCCTGTCGAGGCCTGTCAAGGCAAAGGTATCTGTACCTATTACTTACGGGTATTTATGCTAGTATAAGTTCCATGACATCGTTGGTGCCGGCCACGGGGCCACGGTACGAGGTTGCCATCACGATCCGTCCCATTCCCGACTTTCGCGCCCGTCTTCCTGCTCGATTTACATACTCTCATTCCCAATTCCCTCACACCAGTCATAAGTCTCTTTTCCACCCTGTCCAAAGCTACGCTACCTGTGCTGTGGTAGCTCGCGTGCAGCTTCAGAGGTGTCACCATGGCTTTCAAGTTAGCCTGAGTTCAGATATGCTTTGCTGCACATGTCAAAAACAACCTTTCAACTCTGATGCCTCTGTCCCTGTGAATTAGTTATACCTGCTGCTGCGGATCTCAATCTGGTAGCTTGGACGACATCTGTCTTTGCCGCACTACCAGGTGCTGTACTGTTGTGCTCGGCCTACGTAGTTCGTCATCCAGCATTTCCAGCACTTAGTCAGGACCATGTCTGCTCCGTCCTTTGGTTTTACCTGGGCTCGGAGGGCTTCTGTCAATTCGCGGGCTGGCGATGGAGAGTTTGAACACCAGCCGCGCGCCGCACCTGGGCCCGCCGATGTGAGACAGTTCTCGTCTTCGTTCGGCTCTCAGGCACACAGAGAACCTACGAGGTCCTTCATACCCGGCTCTGTCCAGGACCATCTTTGTGCGTTTTCAGTTCAGCTCTTGTTGTTTGACATTCGGTTGCCGTTTCTTCTAACATGTCTCGCCAGCTCCCATTGACAGTGCTGGGTTTGCTCGGAGCGTTCGCAAGGACACAGCAGAACTCGCAGGGTATATCCTAGCCAATAAAGAAGACAAACGTAGTGCTTCCTTTCTTGCCAACAGGCCATCTACATCGTCACAGTGTAGCTGTGACCATTCAGCCAACGATGATCCCCAGCATAGCAGTACCGATACGATAGAAGAGGTATCAGAGCCGCCTTCACCTGACGAAGAGATAAGCGATGTGGATGATGTTGGCCCGTCCATGTTAACGAATATGTTTCGACGATCCCCTCCCGAGGGATTACCGTCATCTACTTCTACAGTCGGTCACAGACACGACGATAGGCCACGGACTCCTCGCTCCATCAGCGCTGTGTCGGTGCGCATAGATCCAGCCGAGCCGAGTCCGGAAGAAAATGAGGGCATATCTGAAGCCACGCCCTTGATAGGACATAAGCCACATAGGCCTCAGTCCCCAGATGATGTAGATGATATTGAAAGTCAAAAGCACCGGTCAAGGGCAACACACCCGTGCTTTTCTATAAAAGAAAGGGCTGGGAAACGGATACGTGATCTTGGTGCAATCATGAATCCGAGAACATGGGATAAAAGAGCCGCCTGGGAGAGAGCTGTGGTCGGCCCCATGCGTTGTCTTCCAGCTGTGGTAGTAGGATTACTCCTCAATATCTTAGATGCTCTGTCCTATGGCAAGTCATTGGCACCGGTCCTTTTTTGCTAACCACACCGCTGACGATGCACAAGGCATGATCCTGTTCCCCCTAGGCAATCCAGTCTTCGCCAATCTAGGACCCGCTGGCATCTCAATCTTTTACGTTAGCACTATTGTTTCCCAACTGACGTTTTCTTCAGCTAGTGCCTTCAAAGGGGGAGTCGGGTCAGAACTCGTAGGGCACCACAAATACACCTGGTTTTTAACAATCGGCTAACAACACTTAGATTGAAGTAGTACCCTTCTTCCACAATATGGCAGCTACCATAACTGCCATAGTCGGTGAAGATAACCCTGATGCCGTGATTGCAACCACGATTACATCTTTCGCGATCAGCTCTATGCTGACGGGTATTGTCTTCTATCTGATGGGTCGCTTTAAACTAGGCTATATAATCGGCTTCATCCCTCGTCACATTCGTAAGTAGTATACGGGCCTCTTATCTTTCGAATCTCGCAGCTCTTTGCCGAGAGCTAAAACATACCCTTTAAATGGTTCTTCGTGGTTGATATACCAAAGGCGACTACTAACTCGGCGTGCTCTAGTGATCGGCTGTATAGGTGGAGTGGGCTGGTTCCTTGTAGCTACAGGGTTTGAAGTGTCCGCTCGACTTGGTGAATTCCGTTACGATCTGGATACAGCTCAACGTCTGTTCAAACCAGACACACTTCCTCTTTGGTTGATCCCCCTGGCTCTCGCTGTGCTACTTTTTGGGCTACAACGAAAAATCACATCTCGCTACTTCCTACCTGCTTATATCCTCTGTATTCCTTTCATTTTCTACTTCGTTGTGCTGTCATCTAATAACCTGAGTCCTGGACACTTAAGACAGACTGGCTGGATATTCGAAGCGCCCGACGCCGGACAGCCATGGTGGTACTTCTGGACACTCTACAGTAGGATTACCGATCTCGCCTCCAGTAGACCCTGCTAACCAAACATATAGGGTTTGACCTTGTCCACTGGGGAGCCATTGTGGATTGTATAGGAGCCATGTTCGCTCTTACATTTTTCAGCTTGTTGCATGTTCCTATCAACGTCCCCGCTCTCGCACAGAATACAGGCGAAGATAATCTGAAACTCGACCATGAGCTAAAGCTTCATGGTGTCTCCAACTTCGTCTCCGGGCTCGTTGGTAGCATTCAAAACTACCTTGTTTTCGCAAATACCATATTCTTCATGAGGTCCGGAGGTGACAGCCGGCTTGCCGGATTTCTCCTAGCCGCGTTAACTTTTGTGGTAATGACAATAGGACCAGCGACAATTGGCTTTATTCCTGTTATGATGGTGGGAACTCTGATCTTCGTTCTTGGATTTGAGCTGTTATTGGACGCTTTGGTATCCCCAAGACGAAAGCTGAAACTATCCGAGTACCTAACAGTAAGTATAACTATAACATAAACTTCCCGAGGCTATACTAAGCTTTCTGTTAGATAGTAATAATCGTGTTAACGATGGGGATTTATGACTTCGTGGTTGGTATATTTGTGGGCCTGATATTGGCCTTTGTTTCCGCCATCTTCCACGCATCCCAGGTATCTGCTATCCGAGCGACATATACGGGTGAGCAAGTCGGTTCGATGGTCCGGCGTAACCCTTCCCAGCACCATTACCTGAAGAAAGTTGGGTCACAGACTTACGTCATCAAACTGTCTGGTTTCTTATTTTTTGGTACTATTGTTGGCGTGGAGGAGAAAATCCGTGAGCTTATTGCCGATGACGCGTTCGAGCAGCGCCCAATCAGTTATATGATTCTCGATTTGAGACACGTCACGGGTATCGACTTCTCGGCCGCCGAGGGATTTAAGACCATTAGCAGACTCTTACACGGAAAAGGAGTAAAGCTCATCATCAGCGGCAAAGATGCCGAGAGCAGTGTAGGCTTGGATTTGCGCGCGGTCGGCCTTGGATCCGATGATATTGACGTCAAGTTCATGCCCGACTTGAACTCAGCGCTGGAATGTTGCGAAAATGAACAACTCAAGACATTTTATGCCAGCCAAGAGGCGTTGAGAGTAGCCCGGCCTTCCCCTTCTAAGAATCTCGACGTACCAAGTAATAACGCTGTCGCCCAAGCGTTCGACTTCATGGCACAGTCGCCAAGGAGGCATCATTTACACGAGGCGGCGAAGAATGTTCTAACGCAGCAAGAGATAGGACGGACGACCAGATGGCAAAGTATAAGCGAGCCACTGAGACTCATGCTTCAGGTCTTCCATAATGTCAGCAACCAGAATGAGGACTTCTGGTTTCGGGCTAAGCCATACTTCAATCGTAAGGAGTTTGCAGCGGGCGCAGTCCTGTATCATCGTGGCGAAAGAGCCAGTGGCTTCTATCTGTTAGAGAGAGGTGAGTTGCACGCCGAGTACGAAACGCCACAGGGTTACTTGGCGGAGCCAATTGTTCAGGGCACTACATGTGGCGAACTGCCTTTCTTTTCGGAAACTAGCCGTACTGCGACTGTCCGTGCCATCAAGGATAGCGTGGTCTGGGTTATGGACACGGCCAGTTGGAACCGACTCCAGGATGAAGAGAAGGACGTCGCGCAAGAATTACTTCGGGTGTCGCTCAAATTAACCACGGAGCGAATGAACGCCATGACGAACTATATCTCGGCTGTGGGAAACTAAATGAAGAATGTGTCAAAATTATCTAGTCCCCGTTTTCCTTCTATCTCAGTCGATGGTGGAGTATATATTGGGGAAATAGTGGAAATGGCCGTTGCATGAGCAGGATTTAGGAGTTCTGTGCTAAGCGAAAAGTTTGTGCCCGATATCCGTGACATTGTGGTCTCACAAGGCGGGATTTTGCTCCCGGGTAGTTCATAGCTACCTACTTTGGAATTGTAAAATGAATTATGGGCCAGGTCGGGCCGTGGTTTCTCTCTGCAATAAACTTTGTACCGGTTAATGCCTGACTCGGAGGCCATGGTTTTTAGGAATGGGTGCATTCTGTATAACTGCGGATTCAAGAGAGCAGGGGATGTAGGGTGCTGGAATCGAAAGTGTCCTATGTTCGGATATGGCTATAACCAAGGGGTCGGATCCGTGCTGGTGATGAGACAGCAGATAAACTTCGGCCGCCCAGGCTGGGCTCTAGGAAGCGGTTACAGCGAGCTTAGGGAAAATAGTAGAAAAGGCCGGTTGGTTAACGGGTAAAGTGCTCAGTACACCTCAAATCGCAAAGTGCAATACTTTAGGTAGGTAATCATACAGATGTTGAACTTAGAGTACCATATATCAATGATATAGATACTTCACCAGGCCGTACTACCCGGGGCATAAGCATTATCTTCATTTATTACGGCCAGCTTAAGCCTGAAAATATATACGCATCACCATAGTCCAAATAAATGTGTGACTGCCTATGCTGCATGGATGGTCCTGTAAAGCATTATAAAGTCTATCCCATGCTTATTCCTTTCCAATCTCTGAAGTGGCCAGGTGATATCAAGGATTTGACGCATACGTTTGTACTAGTCTAGTAGCTAATGCTGATGAATTGAACGTTGACAGACAAGATATTGCGAGTTCGATATGAAACTAGGTACTGATGTCAAACTAAAAAAAAAATAAAAAAACTAAACCAAAGGGCTGTTCCAAGTGCTATGATACCTTCAGACAAATAAACCAATACAGTACACATAGTATGTTCATATAGTTACATAGAAATCTCGGACAGATAGTCGAACTCACTCGCACTTACATGAGAATATTCCACAAGTCTCAAGTTTTTGATTCAAAAGATATGTACATAACATCTAGGTTAGAACACTCTCTTTGAGCATCCTGTGGTCTGCCATTCAGAGGACTGCCGCCGATGAGGAAAGGGACGCGGAAACAAATGGGTACAGTATCGTGCCTGCTCGCTTCAATCTCCTATAGAAGTACAATTATATTCTACGCCACAGATTACCCCTTTTTCTAAGCCCGCCGGCTTATTCCAGACCATAGTACTCCAGATGACTCCGAGACCAAGAGAAGCCGTGCATGCTTCTAGACTTGATGCTAGACTCCCTTTCCTTCCCTATTTTTACACCACCCGCTTCACCTCGAAGAACCGACGTAACCACCAGACTTGGAAGAGCGACTCGCCAATGACAACTCCAATAACGAACAGATTCCACCATTTGACTCTGCTGTTCGTGCTCTCGGCCGTGTTGCGGTGGGTGCGCTCGCGTATGACGATGTAGGATTGCTCGTCTTTGACTTGGCTGATTAGTTCGTTGAGGGTTTTGACTGCAGACTATGTCAGACTAGGCTTTCGAAACGACATGAGCATGGACAAAAATCTCCCGTACTTTCGGCCTCCAAGGGGTCCTGTGGGGCATCGGCTTCCGAGACGTAGACGATACCGTGGACGTTAAACGACACTTCCTTGCTGTTCGCGCCCCAATGCTCGTTGCCGAAGCAGTAGAGATATCTGCCATCATGTCTGGCGGTAAACGAGTAGTCTCCATTGGAGACCTCTTTCTGGAAAGTTTCATATTGGCCCTGGGGATTCGTGATCTGGAACATTTTGCCAAGCCCGTCAGCTTTGATCGAGTGTCTATCAAATCAAACATGTGAAATTGATCGCGACTCGATCATACCCAGAAGTCAATATCTATGTTTCCTGCACTGCCGAATTCCCTGTCGCCGACCTGGAAAGTGACGGTCATGACATCGTCCTTGTGAAGCTCCTCGTGGAAACACTCTCGACCGTGGGCGGGAAGTTGTATGTTGTGGCCCAGCACGGTTTGCAGGAGCCCAGCAGCTGCTAATAACGTGGGGAAAGAGAATAACATATTGTCTGGAAGCGCCTCGAGGCGTCGGTCGGGTCGAGTCTGGTTAGCAGAGGCAGGGGATCGCGGAAGGCCGTCTGAATGGACTGCAATCTTGCTATCTTCACAGACGCATACCTACTATGCGGCGAGTTGGACACTTTGGCTGACTTGGCTTGGTCGGCTTGGGATGGTTTAGCGCGCTTTCCGGGCTTTGGCTTCTACCAAGGTACTAGGTAGGACAGCACAGTATAGGTACTTATACTTTTACTGGCCTGGGTAGATTAGGGGCATACAGGTATGTAGGTACATAGGAGTTGGGATTGAACACTTCTCTAGCTGGCTGATAAGATAAATGAACGGTCCACTCAAGACCCGCAAGGCTTAGGTGTGACACCCCACTGCCAGAGTCATTACCTGCCTGGTCTACTAGTGTTGTATTGGACAGGTATACCTTTTTCCCCAAATCGCAGTTAGGCTGCTATACTCAGTAGTGCTAGTTGAACCAATTTATACAGCCGTGTTGCCTACTATAGGTATCTTTGAGCGCTGTACTTCACAGTAGGCAAGTCTTGTAAACAAGCCAAAGATATCACAAGCAAATGTAAGTATATAATCCTAGCATATATAGGTACCTGGGAGTTACATATGTAAATATTTCTAGCTACTTACTTACCTAGGCGGTTATAAACACCTACAGATACCTAGGCAGGCATATTACGAAACGGGATGGGATGCTTAAAGATGCTGTTGTGTACCTAGGTATGTTAAAGCAATGTGGGTTGGGCTCCGTCCCAGGGATACGCTACACCTAATAGTACCTATGTACCTACCTAGGTACTAAGTAGGTAGTGAGCAGATAGTGGCCTTTCCCATAGGTACATACCAGCACTGCACTGCACTGCAATGCATTGCGCCATAGTTGGAAGAACTTGGAAGTCTGTTAGTGCCTACAGCAAGTGGCGGAGGATGATTGGCATGCTTGATTGGTCCCCCCAGGCCCCTACCCTCCTAACTCTATCACAGCCCCTGTCGCTGTTGCTCCCCTCTGCTCAGGGCGGGTCCAACAAGAAATTTCACAGATCCCGCAAAATAGCAATAACAGCCTAACAACTTTAAACGTAAATATAACAGTTATATAAACTAATAAAAATATAAAAAAATAAGTGATATAATATTTAAAAGATTTTCTATTAATAAATATAAGTAAGGGTTTATAAAGTATAATATTTAATAAAAAATATAAGGTTTAAATAATAAATCTATTTTTTATATTTTATATAAAATTATATAGCTTATAAAAAAATCGAAAAAAATCGGAAAAATATATAAATTACGTATATTTAAAGAGAACCTTTTATTTTAGTATATGATCAAATATCTTATTTTGATAAATTTATTTGATGGTTTTATAGCCCTCTGAAGCTGCTGAGTTTTGGTGGTTTCGCGGGTGTGTGAAATTTCTTGTTGGACCCGCCCTGCTCTGCTCCCCCTCTCCAGCCACACTGGCCAGGCCGGCACAGTGCAGCAGGTACACTCGCAGCCCGCAGAGGATCGCAAGACGAAAAGGCCTTTTTACCTAACCTTTTCGAAATCCACAACATCTCTTCACCGATCTTGACTACATCACACATCACACACTGCATAACCACCCCCTTTGATAACACATCACGACGAGATCTCTCCTTCGCCGAGCAGGTCTCATTATTGCTGGCTAGTTGTAAGTCCCCTTTGCCTTCCGCCCTCCCTCCAGACAAAGCGCGCTCCCTGCGGCCCCGCAAAACAACACTCTGCTGCTGTCGCTGTCGCTGTCATCATTGTCGCAGCCTTGCTTTCCTTTGGTACTACACAATCCCGGCCCACTCTCAACTGTTTTACCTGTCCATTCCGGCTTCCCCTTTTTGTGGCAGCCTAGAGTATCTCAAGTCTAGGGCATCAACATCAACATGATTAGTTGCCATTGTACTGGTTGCAGCTAAACATTCAATCTGTCCTCAAAGGTGCAAGCGTGTTTATATCTCACCTCGCCTTTCCTCACAGCCGCCACATTCAAATAAGTGGCCTTGGGTATTTGTTGATCACATCAAAAGACTGACTTTGTCACACATCAACAGATCCACAAGCATTCTCTCTATTGAGAACATAAACCTAATACTTTCTCGCCGTATCCATCAGAAGCAGTCGCCACCATGGGTCTCGCATTCTCAAAGATATTCGATAAGCTATGGGGGAAGAAGGAGATGAGAATCTTGATGGTCGGTTTGGACGCTGCCGGAAAGACCACCATCCTCTACAAGCTCAAGCTTGGTGAAATTGTCACAACCATCCCCACCATTGGTACGCCTCCCACCGCCCATTGGCCTCGAGCCTGCTGCTTCCTGCCACTCTACTAATGCTACTCTTGGGACAGGTTTCAACGTCGAGACTGTCGAGTACAAGAACATCCAGTTCACCGTGTGGGATGTCGGTGGACAGGACAAGATCCGACCTCTATGGCGTCATTACTTCCAGAACACACAGGGTATCATCTTCGTTGTTGACAGCAACGATCGAGACCGTATCGTCGAGGCTCGCGAAGAGTTGCAACGTATGCTTAATGAAGATGAGCTTCGAGATGCCATCCTGCTAGTCTTTGCCAACAAGCAAGATTTGCCTGTAAGCTGACATGGAACAACAAAAAGTCAAAAAGTAGCCTCGCTAATAGCACGTGCGCAACAGAATGCCATGAACGCCGCCGAGATTACCGATAAGCTTGGCCTCCACGGATTGAGACAGCGCGCTTGGGTATGTTTCTGGACGGCGTACTACACTATTTCCCAACTTACTAACGATGGTCTAGTACATCCAATCTACCTGCGCTACGTCGGGTGATGGTCTGTATGAGGGTCTAGAGTGGCTCGCCACCACTCTTCGCAAGGCTGGACATCAGTAGAGGATTTAAGTATGACAGTATTCCGATAATTCGACCCATTCCATCCTCATTGTTCAGGGGCCAATTATAGCCCCCAGGCCAAATCCGGATCGGGCACGATATAGTCATAAATCACGCATTTCGATAACCTTTTCCTCTGGAGGTGGTAGTGGTGGTGATCCTACGAAGTGAACCTGCCGCTCATTCCCTGCAACGACCGATTTGACGGTCTAATACAGAAAGATGCATTCGGAAAGAGCGAGGAAGTGGGTGTACTGGGATCGAACTTGTATGAATTTGGTGTTAAAGACAGCAAAAGAGATCTCTGCGTTTCTTCACAGCACATACAGCAAGCTGCTTTTTTCGAACTCGGTCTGACGAGCCATTGGAGGCCTACAATTCACGTGAACCTGTTATATCGATCCCTTTTTTTGTGTTGTGCTCGCCTTCAAGAACACTGCTCTTCGTAATGGTAAAGCCAGCTTCACTCGTAATATCCTGCAACCTGTGTTTGGCACGTCTCTACTCACAATTCGCATTCTGTAGACCTACTCAGTAGATGGAGGGATTCGGTCTTTGCTTGCCATTTTTTGTCAGTGATCTGCATATTGAACACTTAGAGGCTGCTTGAAATGTTGTTGAAATCGCCGAAGAAGTTGTGTAAGAACTGGGAATTGTTTAACTAAAGGTAATCACTGCAGTTATTGCTTGCTTGTATACCTACCAAGGTAGACAAACTCCTCAGTAGTGTACTAATAGCGGCACTACTGATTACCTAGGTAGCTAAGTTGATGGTAGTATCTTCACGAGCCCTCGCTCTCTGCTGTATCTAGCCACAATCGGTTAAGACCTGAGATACCGGCGGCCACAATACTTTCGAGCTGCATTCTCGAGACGCCGTCGGATACGTGTCCGAGGTTACCTACTTCAAGTTAGCATGACGCTGTCTCTGCCCCGCCTCTGCCGTGATCGGCCAGTAGTAATGGTCGGCTCGTCTTTATGCATGCATAGGCCGACTACTTTGTCCAGCTCCCAGGCTTCGGTTTCTCTCGATTCCCACAGCTTAAGTGATAGGATCGCAGGGGCTTACGGTTAAATCCTAAGGTTAAATTTCTCAATTGGCTCATAATGAAGGCTTCCAGAGTCGTATCTACAGCTAGGAGAAGCGCTCGAGCTCTCGGCAGCTCGAACCGAACCTTTGTGAGAGATCTCTCGTGCCCGGCCACCAGCAACACTCAGAGTTTTGCCTGTTCAAGGACGACAACCAAGTCAAAACAGGCCCAGCCAACATACCTCAGATCTCACAGCCACCAGCGAACTCTCACGCCGCAGAGCTACAGAACATATGCCTCCTCCTCATCCGACGCACGCCTCAACAAGACGGCCCTCTATGACCTCCATCTCGCCCATGGCGCCAAGATGGTGCCGTTCGGCGGCTTTGAGATGCCCGTGCAATATACCGGGCTGAGCGTGAGCGCCTCGCACCACTTCACGCGTGAGAAGGCATCACTCTTCGATGTGGGCCACATGGTGCAACATCGGTTCGAGGGACCAGGCGCGACGGCCTTTCTACAACGCATTACACCAGGGAGCCTAGCCAGCCTGCCGACGCATCAGAGCACGCTCTCGGCACTCCTATGGCCAGGCATAGGCGGCATAGTCGACGACACCGTCATCACCCGGCTCGGGCCCGAGCTCTTCTACGTTGTGACCAACGCAGCATGTCGGGAGAAGGACCTCGCTTACCTCAATGAGCAACTGGCAGCCTGGGACGGCGCCGAAGTCCGCCACGAGGTCCTCGATGGCTGGGGTCTTATTGCTCTGCAGGGCCCGCTCTCGGAGGAACTGCTCGCCCAGGTTCTCGAGGACCCGACGGCCACAAACCTACGCGAGCTGTATTTCGGGCAGTCGCGCTTCGCTAAGGTCAAGGGCGCCACGGAGCCTGTGCTCATCAGCCGCGCCGGGTACACGGGCGAGGACGGCTTCGAGATCTCTATCTCCCCCGCCGACACGGTCTCCGTGACGGAGACGCTGCTGTCCACTTCGGGATCCGACAAGTTACAGTTCGCAGGCCTTGGGGCGCGCGATAGTCTACGGCTGGAGGCGGGCATGTGCCTTTACGGCCACGACCTCGACGACACGACGACGCCCGTTGAGGGCGCGCTGGGCTGGATCGTCGGCAAGGACAGGCGGAATCCTGCGTCTGACGCGGACAAGTTCCATGGCGCTGACGTCGTGCTCGCATAGTGACGCCCAAGAGCAAAGGCGGGAGCGGCGTGTCGCGGCGGCGCGTAGGGCTCACGATCGAGGGTGCGCCGGCGCGCGAAGGCGCCGAGATCGTGGATGCCCAAACCAGCGAGAAGATCGGGGTCATCACTAGCGGCTGCCCTAGCCCGACACTTGGCAAGAACATCGCCATGGGCTACGTCAAGGACGGCTTGCATAAGGCTGGCACTGAGGTGCAAGTCCTCGTCCGTGGGCGCCCGCGCAAAGCTGTGATCACGAAGATGCCGTTTGTGCCTGCCAAGTATTGGAAGGCCCCAGCATAAGTTCAACTTCTAGTCGGGATTGGTTCGTTTCACGTGTTTCTCTAATACTGGGGGTCTTGAGCCTGTGAAAAGAAGATGGAAAACAGGAGGAGAGATGTTTGTGCATGACATGGTATGACAAGGAGGAAAACTATTATTGATATAGCCGTATCTACGGCACAGCTCTCTGCGTTTGTCTTGGTGCAAACGTCCCTTAAATATTTTGTGCTACCGGTCTTGCCGACAGGTTATTGTATTGGTTAGCCCGTTTTGGTGTTCACGATGGTAGCAGCAGCCTCGATTTTCAACATTACGTACGATGTCGTGGTTTAACGGGACAAGGAAAAAGAGAAGTGGGAAGCGAACAAAAGAAAGGAGCCGCATTAGATACCCTCAACGACAATCTAGGTCTGGAAGATTATTTCGTATTTACCTCGTCAATGGCCAGTAATTTCTTGTTGATTCCTTGAGACTGTTTTCGATACAGTCATCCGACAATAGAATCTGTATAATTGCTGGTGGGATAAACACTAAAGAGGTAGTATAAACACTGGTAGTATAAGTACTAAAGAAGAGTATACGGACTCCATTGTCAGGCGTCTGTAATTAATATTTCAATGGGAGTTTAAAATATGCTAAGGTTTCGGGAGATTTCTGTGACTTGACTGTCTGTAATAAAATGGGTCTAAAATTATAACTTGGTGTCTGGCATTGCTTGCTTGCTTGTGTCGTTCAATATTTGTCTAGCGGTCTACCGTCTTCCATGTCACATAGTTCCTCAGCACGGCTGTGCTTCTACTATCCCATCCGATTACACCTCTCCCAGGATGTCCAAGCGAATCTCCTTCGCGGTGACCCACCACCCCGCAGCCTCGATAATCTGGCAAATCACCTTAAGCTCATCCCTCGTTCGTGGGGCGTAGACCATCGTAAACTGACGAGGAACGGGCATCTTGAAAAGGAAGCAGCGGCTGGTGAGGGGATGTCGCTGGCCCCAGCCTTTTTCGATGACCTCCTTGGCGTCTTCCGGGTGCAGGTTCAGATGCAGCGAGTGGTCCGAGTTGTGCACGTGGCAGATCTCGCCTTGGCACGTGTTGTTGACGGGGTAGCGGGAGAAAAGACCGAGGCCGTGTTTCTCGAAACACGACGTTCCAATGCCCATCTCCTCGCTGTGGACCCGGCCGTGGTTCTCCAGGATTCGGCGGAGGGCGAGGTAGCACTCTCTCGACCCGAACTGGTTCACCTGCCGCTGAGGAGCAATGCCGACGACGCGAGGCCGTGGTCCGCACCGGTAGGGCAAGGGCTTCTTGGATAGGACCCCGTGGACCGGCTGTGCGGCTCCGTCTGAGGGTAACGGCTTGAAGGGATCGCGGAGCGACCAGAGCTTTAGCCAATTGATGCGGACATAACCCGGAAAGGTCGAGGGCGTGCCGCCCGGCCCAAGCTTGATGAAGTTCTGGTAGTCATTATGCACAAAAAGGATTATCGTAGCAAGACCGATAAGCACGGCTACTGTGACTGGTTGCAGGAACTGGATGGCGAAGATGAGGGAGGCGGAGAGGATGAAGATCGTGGGGCCGTCGAGCGTGACCATAAGGGAGTCCTGCCTTATGGTTACACTGAAATATGGGGGTGCGGCGTTCTCGTTGGGATGGGACTCGGTGACCATGGATTGGGTGCTGAGCACGTCCGCCTGGGTAGTTAGAGACGTTGCCATAGTGGTGATGGCTTTCTAATGGGAAGTCTTGTTGGTTTCTAGGCCGAAGCTAGGGTTCGAAGAGTGCCGTGAACTGTCTTTCATAGATTCGATTGGTACGCGGAGAAGATAGGTATGATGTGATATGGTACCTTGGACGAGAGGATAAGATAAGATGGGAGAAATAATATAACGATGATTTAAACGAGGCTGTAATCTGTCTTCGAAGTTGTCTAATAACACCCTGGATATGTCCCATACCTTGCATACAGGTTTAAAAGTAAAAAAAAAAAAAAAGGCGTCCTGTATGCTGTCCGAAAAGCCTCCTTTTATGTGTGTAGGGTTCCTAGGGTTTTCTTCCAGCGCACACTTCTCCTGCACAAGGAGGTCAAGTGACGATGCTTGTACATCTTTGGTCGGGCCTTGATGGTGAGCGATGACCGGCTCGGTGATGTCAAGCCAAGTGTGATTGGGCCACATTGTAGACCAATGATGTTTTCATGACAATTAGCAAAGCAACGATCACCGATGAGACTCGGCGTCAGGAACGTTGGACCACCGCTAGCCAAACGGGCCCGTGCCGTCCACTATATTTTTTTAAACCGGTTGCAACATGTTCGGTTGTTCTGTTGTGATTTCGTGCTGCTTGCCTTGGTACTGAATGCTGCTATGACCGGCTTGGTTGATGGAGAAGAAAGCCAGTCCGCAATACCACGCTTGTTCGCAACGCCCATTTGACCAACAGCGAGGGTTAGACAATCGCCTAAGACTACCACCCAGCCGTATAACCCCTGTTCAAGTTGCTGGTGATATCCGGGGCATGTTCCGGCGGAATAGCATAGCAGCGGTTGGCAGCATTCGTTGTTCGGCTGCATCGTCCTGGCCCGTTCTTCGGAGCGCCTCGTTAAGGGTCCTGATGGTTGCAGAGGCCAATCCAGACCAGCGAAGCCTTGAGTCGAGTGTGTTCTCTGAGTGGCGGTTGGGCCATTTCGGATCCAGTCGTCGGCGGCTCACGATGCGGTGACAGCGAAGCTAAGGCATGACCCTGCAGGCAGCCTCTCCGGCCGTCGGGATGAGGGAGGCAACGGCGAGCGTGTCCGTGGGACGGGAGAGCGATGGTTCGACACAGGGCTCCGCAAGCGGCAACAAAAACCCCTGGCATCACACAGGAATGAGGTGACAGGAGGTCGCGTGAGCTGTCGGTCTTTGGTCAGTGGATATTCGCCTCGTTCGCCACTGAACGAGCCGGGCACCTCATACATAACCTTCTCCCCGTCGCATTACATTCGCGGCATATCTTCAACGGCAAAGTAGTACCTACCGGCTCGGTCAGGCAACCTCGCGTTGTGGGCATACGATTATCTTCACGAAATGCTGTCTATATGGTGCATCCTTACCACCTAGCTATAGCATGAACGCCCGGAGCGACGGCACCCGTCATTCACTTCTCATAGACAGGCACCGTTATCTGGAGTGAATGTCTACACTAGGTACCTGAGTATATGTAGTATCCCGAATACTACCCAAGGTGGTAGAGTGGTGGTATATAACGGTGTGTAGAGACCTGCCATCGCACACCGATGATCTTGATATAGATCTACTACCCTAATCATCCTGTACGTAGGGTATATACTACAGTACACACTCATGCTGAGTAGTAACGCGTGGGAAGCGAAATGAGATCAATGTTGGCCGTCTCCATATTGTGCTCTACATATGTGCTACACACCACAACGAGCTTGCTTACAACTACACTATAGATCTTGATTCACAAAATGGGAATCAATGCCGATATTAACACCACTATCTATCTCCTACGGAAATTTCCTTGTTGTACGCCCACTTAGAAGTATGTACAGTATGTAGGCCGGGGCAGTTGGAAGTTAGGGGGGAATATGCATACGTGGTAGATAGTGGCGGCAGGGAGTTCGCTACCTACCTACTGAGTACGCATACCTACACTAGCCGCCCTGGGCTGCCCTGGGCGGATGGATAAGGTAATGCCGTGCTACGTGATTAGGCCAGCGGTAATTACCTAACCACGTACAGGCACTTTACTATCAGCAGACTAACACACTAGATAACACAATAAAGTAAGTATTGTACTGTAACAACAGTTTTAGTAGGGACTTAGTCTAGAATTTCAACAAGACAACAGGATGTTGACCCTTGTCGATCGAAGGATTCTCCAAGCCTGACGCTTCTGGCTAGACGGCACTGGGGCCGTTACGCGTTTGGGTTACAAGCGGTGGCCGTTGCTCGTGGCAATAGGACCAAGGCGCATTCGCGGGCTGTGAGTGGCTGCATCGGGGCGGTTGTTTACCTAATTGAGTGGGGGCAGACGGGGCAGACGGGGTAGGTGGGACAGGCCCCCTTGTCTATCCCTGTCCCCTCTGTCTCTCCCAATAATGAATTGATGAACGCATCTGGCACATGTCGATGGCGGTAGTACAGTACCTACCTACTGCACAGTGTTGATTCTCCTATCCAGACCCTCGCTAGGTAAAGCCAGTAGACTAGGAAACTTGTTTTCGTCACACTACCTACCTACATACTACCTCTCGCTCCATCCACCATTTCTCTATCTTTCTTCTGTCCTCGCAACTCAAGAGAACTGGAGTCCTTGGTCTTTTGTTGGTCTCTGTATGCGTTATTCCAATAATGTTTTGCATCCATTAAAGCCTCTGTCTTGGCGGTCTCGCACTTGTCGCATAGTTGCCATCATCGTTGTCGTTGTCGTTGAGTGCCGTTAAACCCCTGTCTCTCTCCCTCCCATACAACCACGAACCCCCCATAGCAACGGCAGAAACCGAGGGATATCCAGCCAACACGGTTCGTGCGCCCCCAGCATTCTGATGCATTGATTCCCTTTCTAATAGTGCTACGCAACAGTCCCTCGCGGCGCCTCATTATGGCTGGCCGCATGCCGTGGAGTTCGGGCGGCCGTTCGCGCTATGCCCGCCACTCAAAGCTTCCTATGTACGAGAAACCTCGCACGCCGAGCAGAGATGGCCTCAGCAATGACTCCTACGATGACACCGACTATGAAGACGAATATTCCAGCACATCATCGCCAGAAACAAGCAACTCATATCATGCCTCCACCACATCCTCTCTCGCCGTCCCTATCCTGTCAAAGCGGCGGCTTGCAGTTCCCAGAGCCTCGGGGCGACCATACTTTTACCGCTTGCCGAACAAAGTTATTCGATACCTGTGTTTCGGTTTGGTATCATTTATAATCTTAATGATTCTAACGCTAGCTCGCGCTAGCCACAACGAAAACAAGGCACTCGCCGAAGGCAAGATAGAGAAGCCCCCCCCACCCCCTCACCATATGGGAATCTTATCCTCTACTCCTCAGATACTATGGTGGAATGAAAAGTCTGGTTCCAGCGGCTCAGAACAAACCAGAATACCCACGCGCTGAAGACGAAGTGCCGCTGGACAAGCTAGTGTTCGTCCCGGGTGATCAGAATTCCGAAGATGCTGAATCCCAGATAAGACGCGCCGTGCTCCCAAGCAAAGAATTCCTCAGCCACCCTCGAAGTGTTTTCAAAACCGCACCCGAAAACTTCAATGAATGCTTTTTGGACATGGAAAAGAAAGTTCGGGTGCCCCCTATTCGCTACTACGACGGAGTCCCAAGTGGCTTTCCAGATCCCGCCTTGGGCTCTCATGAGCTCTTTGACTTTCCCAAGGACATTTGTTTCGAGCGCTATGGCAGATATGGTCCCTATGGTCTCGGGTATTCTGCGAGATCTGGCGGTCTTGGTGCTGGTGAGCACGGCGATACCGAGGGTTTCGAGTCTACGTGGGAGAAGGTACCCCGAGTTGATTGGAAATCCATGAATTGGGCCGAGATCCAACGACAATGTTATCAAGCCAATGCTGCTCGCTACAAGGCCCTGCCACCAAGACAACCTATGCCACATGGCTTCTTTGTCGACGAGGGCATCCCTCGCAAGAGCCTTAGCACTCGCGACACCACGCCCAACGAAATCTCGCGCCCTGGTGCTGCAGAGCAGGAAACCGAAAAGCACGCAGCGCCTCATGCGGACTCTCATGTAGAGGATAAACCAAGCACAGCCAAGGTCAATGCTCTCCCTAGGACAGCTATCGTTGTACGCTGCTGGGATGAGTTTCTATGGAGGGAAGAGGATGTTATGAACATGCGCTCTCTGATAACCGAAATGGTACTTGCTTCAGGTGGTCGCTATGACGTGCACCTCCTAGTCCAGGTCAAGAATGATGCGGCTCATCCGATCTGGGCTGATTCGGATACCTACAACCGTAGGATTGAGGAAGCGATACCCGCAGAATTCCGTGGTATAGTCACACTATGGACAGAGACTCAGATGTTGGCTCTCTATCAAGGGATATATGATCTTTGGACCAAGGGACCAGGCCTACCTGTACACGGTGTCTATCGTGGTTTGCAAATGGCTATGCAGTATTTCGCCTACCAGCACCCAGAATACGATTATTACTGGCAATGGGAGATGGACATTCGCTATACTGGTCACTATTACGACTTGTTCTCAAAAATGGAACGGTGGGCAAAGGAACAGCCACGGAAAGGGCTCTGGGAGCGGAATGCTCGGTTCTATGTGCCCTCTGTACACGGGTCATGGGAAGACTTCAAGCAGATGGCTAGGGTACAGAGTGAGATGGGAGTCAAGGGGCCCGACAATGTATGGGATGGAGTACCAGGAACTCAAAAGGACCAAAAACAGAGCCGTGGTGACAAGCCCATATGGGGTCCAGAGCGACCCAAGGACCCCAAAGATTGGCTCGATCCCGACAATGATCCCACACTACCAACTACATACGAGAAAGACAAGTATGCATGGGGAGTGGGCGAAGAGGCTGACTATATCACTCTTAACCCATTGTTCGATCCCGAAAATACCAGTTGGGCTCTCGCAGACGACATTACTGGCTACAATGAAGGTGATGGGAACGGCAAACCGCCGCGCCGCGTCCACATAGTTGCGGCCTCACGCATGTCTCGTCGTCTCCTGCTCACAATGCACAAGGAAACTGCTTTCTTGAAGCACCATGCGTTCCCCGAAATGTGGGCAGGAACAGTTGCCTTGCATCACGGATACAAGGCGGTGTTCGTACCCCACCCTCTATATATTGACCGTGAGTGGCCGACTGAAGTATTAGCGCAAACTCTCAACAATGGCAAGAACGGCGCCAGCGGCGGCTCTCGTTCGTCAGTCTTTGGTGATCGAGAACATAACCTGGAGGGGTTGACCTGGTTCTACCGCTCCGCATTGTCGCCTAACCTATATAATAGATGGATGGGTTTATCGGTCAACAACGTAGGCGGCGAGGAATTCGAGCTCGTGGTCGACGAGAGCAAGAATGGTACTAGCATAGAAGAGATGCGCGGTGGCGAAGGCCGGATGTGCCTACCGCCCATGATGATCCATCCCGTTAAAGATGTGGAACTCGCCGTCGAGGAATTGATACCAGAGGTCGAGATCCCAGAATCTGATCCAGCCGCCTAGAGGAAACGAACCCCAAACGTAACTGGTTTACATTGCATAGCATTAATGGTTCCTAATTTTGGCTACCTCGGCATCGGATATGAACGTCACGGTCAGGCATACGAGGCGTTGGCGGGATTGATTAGGCGCTCGGTATACCTATCTCGGTTCCAGGGTTTTGTGTTCAGATAATCATTTGTTATTTTTTTTTCGTGGAATCATAAGCTCGTAGCTACACATGAGAAAACGGACGGTGGGAGAGGGTTCATGATGATGTCTGTATATCCGTGTTCATATGCGTAACATGGACGACATACGGGCAGGTAATCATAGATTTTACGCATCTATGTAGCTCGGTGCGGAGATAAGCAAACGATTGCTTTGCTTTAGACTTTGCGGACACCGATTATGTATATAGTTGTTTGCATCAAGATGGTCAGCGATCAGTGATCAGTGGTCCTTTGTATAAATTATGGCCGCATTCCTTAGGAACTCGTCATTCGACCTTAGTGATGCGTATTCTTACAGTAGACAACCTGCCTCTTTGGAAGAGGCCGGGTTTATCTGGATAGGGCTGAATGCGGGTGATTCTAAATTACAAGTTTTGCTCTTCTCTTGCATTGTCACGTTGGTCTAATCTCGTACCAAAATTGCTCGTCCATATCCACCAATATCTGCTACGAGCAAGCACAAGGTTCGGGCTAAGTGCTTACTTAGCCATCGGTCTACCTAGGAAACTAAGTGTTCAGAGGCTAGGTCAGGTATGAAGACCCGGCAAATGCGTTGTGGGCTGCTTTGCAGCTTCTTCCTGCCATCTGGCATGCAAAAAGTATACGACCGGCTTCATCACATAGATAAGATGCCGTTCGCTGCCTTTTCTCTGGCTGTGATCCCCCGTACCTCTAATAGATTACACGGATTCATAGATAGGTATCTGCTCGTACACCTTGAAACCGAGCACATTTACGGCTAGCTGTGCAGCCTTGAGGAACCAGAGAGGGTCATTCAGAGGGTATCGTAGTCGTTGAATAATGACGATATTGAGTAGTTGATATATCTCCCGCATATTATCATCCTTTGCTTAATCCTCGTCGTCCTCGGCGTCGCCTCCGTTCTTGTCGGAGCGGCGGTATTTCTCCTTGGCGGAGGCGATCGTGGCGCGCACCGTGCGGCCGTCAAAACGCGCGGCCGTCCATCAGGTCGACGCAGGCGGCGGCGGCCTCGGGCGTCTTGAACTTTACGCTCGCGATGCCGTCCTCCTCGAGGTCATAGAGCACGACGTTGGTCACGGCGCCGAGCTTAGAGCACTCGTCACGGATATCCTCCTTGATCTCGAGCATGGCGGCCGGGTCCTCCTCGAGCTCGCGCAGCGTGAACATGTGCCGCAGGATGACGACGCGGCCCTTGGGCGCGTTCGTCTCCAGCTGTGCGCTGAACGGCCCGTCGTCATCGTCGTCCCAGTCGGCGAGCTTGGCGTCGAGTTTCTGCGTGCGCTTTATGATCTTGTGCTTGTCCTGCTCGCGGACCTTGTCGCGCGGCTTGCCCGTGCCCGTTATGTGGTTGTGGGCACCTCCACTGCTGCTGTTGTTGCTGTCGCTCGTGGCCCCTCCAGCACCGCCCCCCCGGCCGTTACCGGCGTCGTCTTCACCCTCCCGGTCATAGTGCGTTTTCTTGTATTTTGAGTCGGCCGCCTGCACGCAGCATGCGGCGCTCGAGAGCCCCGATGCGGTGTATCGGAAATCAGTATCGTCGAGGAGCATAATGGCCATGTCGACACTCTGGGGCTTGAAGAAGACTACCAAGGCATCGCCCTGCAGGTTGCCCTTCTCATCCGTGTACAACTTGATACGTGGCCGACCACTGTCGATCTCCTCGGCGATGACGCCGCATTTGCGTGAGAACACCTCGTGCACCTCGTCGACCGTCACGTCGAGCGGCAAGCCGGTAACATAGATGGCAGTGTTCTGACGGGGAGGCGGGGGCGCGCGCTGTCTCTTATTTGAATGCTGCTCGCCCGAGCCGTTCTTCCTCTTCCTGTTGGCGGCGCTACTGTTGTCTTCCGATGCGGGTCTGTCGCCGCCATAGGCGGACTGTTGTTGGGCCAGCAGCTCCTCGTCGATGCTGGGGATCCATCGCTTCAGCTGGGCATCCCACTCGAATTCAGACCCGTCGTCTAGCACGCCGACGAACTTGTTGTCGAGCCTCGAGAACGATATACGCTCATCGCTATCGAACTCTTGCGGGTTAGTGGGAAAGGGCAGGCCTGGCTGCGACTCTGCGTCAGTCATGACTGATTGCTGGGGGTTGGTCTTGGGGCCAAGATGTCTCGTTGTTTGTCGATGCACGCTTCAATCCTCAACCCCCATCATAGAGCCGGTCGGTCCTTTCTACAGCTTCAAGTATACTGCGGAAGCTTGCGCGGGAGGAGATCAATGCAGGGTTAAGCAGGTACTGAAATAACTGCCTACCTACCTAGTAGTAGGTACTAGTAGGCTGGTGAGATCAGTCATCTCAAGGGCACCTGGCAGACCAATGATAACGAGGAGCTACCTACTACTAGGTATCTACCTACCTAGTTGTAGGAGGATGTCCACTAAACTGCACGCGTTCTTGGCGCGCTTCCGGCTTCTGCTCAGGCTCCAACCCCACTGTCCGTTACATCAACCACTTCCAATGTAACCAGTCGGGATACAAGCAGGCCTTTAGAGATAGGTACTGAGCAGGCGCTTAGGTACCTATGTACTTAAGAAGGTACCTGCCAAAGAACATACAGTGCCCAGATTAACTCGGTATACACTGTCCGGTATAGACACCACACCTTATCACCTCACCAGGACAGGGACAAGCTCCTGGCTTTTGCTCTTATTGCTGCCTTTATTACGGCTATTATATGTGAAGGTACTGGTGCCATCATCTTTGCGAACCTCCTTCACCGAACGGCTCTGTCGCCTGGGCTCTTGGGGTTGGCTATACGAGGATGTGAGATGGAATAGAAAAGACGGAGCAGTGAGCCAGACCTTGTTGGTAGATAATAAGCAACTATCATCTATGCCAGATGTCGTATAGTTTCCTGGGTCGAGTTTGAAACAGAACAGCATCCGTGTTGTGGCCCTGGACCCTGTCTGGTCTGTCTAGATGTATTCGATTGTATTAAGTTGTAGAAGAGATAGAGGACTAATAGTGTGACTATGGTGTACAGAGTAGCTATTTATAGTGGGGTCTTTCTAGTAGGGTTAGGTAATAGGTGCCCCCCTTTAAAAATGGCAATGCCTTTATCGCGATATTAAAAGGGACAACTTAATATTACCTAGGCCTAATTATATATTATATAAGGGTATTTATGCCTTATTTGCTAATTTCTTTTATAACTAGTCTTTTTATATAGTAATCTGCTAATAAGTCTTTTGCTTTATTTATATTTGCTAAAGTAAGCTATTTGTAATATTTTAGTTTTAGTTTAATCTATTTTATTAAATACTTTTTTTTGCGGGATTTTTGTTTATAATCCTTTTATTATGTGCTTTAAGATATACTTTTCTGGGGTAGGGAAAAAACCTGCTAAAGTAGTTTATAAAAGGTGCTGGCTTAAGATAATTTATAAAGATAATATTATAGATTTTAAAGTGGTTGGAAAACTTAAGTTTATATGCTAACCGACTAACTCGTTTTATTATTTTAAATAGGCCTGCAAATTACTGTCTAAGCTTATGTCCTAAGATAGCTGCTTTAAGGATATTATAGCCTTTATATAGATATAGTAAGACCTTTTAACCCTTTGTAAAGAATATAGGCTTATGTTTTATATTATAGTACTTTTTGGCTATAATAGCTGCCAGATTTATAGCGTTTACTACTTTTATTTTAAAGCGTAGGGCTGTTTTATTGCTAAATATCTCTAGGATAAGGTTAAAAGTAAAGCCTAAAATAGTTTTACTAGGGGTCTGGCTTATAACTAAAACTTTAATATTATTAAGTTTAAATTATAGCCTAGGTATAAAGTCTTTTTATTAGCTAAAATCTTTTAAAGTATAGAAGTAATACTTAAAGGTGGACTTAATAGTTAGGATTTGTTTTTTAGTTTATTTATTTATAAATAAGTAGTACGCTATAGCATAAAAAAGACGTGTCTTAAAGCGTATTTAAATATGTTACTATAAGTCTATAAAAAACTTAAAATCCTGGTTACTTAAAATGACTTTAGGTATTCTTTAGCTAACGAGTAAAAGCCTGTCTAGCAGTATATTTACTTATTATAAGGCTAACTAGTTATAGTAGCTTAAGATAACTTATAGTACCTTGCTAAATTTGTTAACAACTGTTATAAATGTGTTATTAGTCTAATAGGATTCTAGTAAGGCTAAGGCTATATTAATTATAAGGGTGTAAAATAAATAGGTTAGGCTGCTTATAGGTTATAATAATCTGTAAGGCTTATATATTTTATTTTAAAATAAAAAGCATTTAGGATATAATTTTAAATAGCGCTTAAGTTTTTTATAGTTTAAAATAAAGTTGTTAGCTATAAAGCGACTATTTCTAACGTGGTTTTTCTTATATAATAGTTTAAAGATTTTTTTTGCATAATTATAAGAAATATATAAACGGTTTACTATATTACTAGTTTTTTATAGTAGTCTGTTTTTAAAGGTAAAGGGTAGGACTATTTAGTTAGGTCTTAGGGTAAGGTTATTTTAGATAATATTTAGTATATTGCTTTATTTAAAGTCTTTATAATAACTTTACTATATTTTAAGCTTAAAGTTGGATATAATTTAAACTAAAAAGATTCTTTTAAATAGTAGAGAATTACTTTTAAAGCTATATATAGTTACTAGTTTTAGGGCAAAAAGCATTTAATTAATAAAGGCTTATTTTTTTATTAATAATATTTAACTTTAAGTTAATTAGTATTTTTTTATATTATTTTAAAAAAAGTCTAAATTACTTTTAGATTTTTTTAAGCTTTAATACTAGGTTTCTTAATTATTAAAAGTCTAAATAAAGCGTTTAAAACTATATATAGCTTTTTAGGCTTATATATAACTATAAAAGTAAATCGGCTTATATATTTTATAATATAAACTAAGCAAAGATTATTATTACTAAAGGCTATAGAATTAATAATATCTTTATGCTTAGTAAGTCTAATAATAGTATTATAATCTATAAAGATATATATACCAGCTTTAGCTATATTAATCTATTAGTAGGCTTTATATAAGGTTTATATAAACCTAAAGACTTTTATCTTTATAAGTTAAAAGGTTTTTTTTATTTTTTTAAAGGTGTAAAAAAGGAAGGCTATAGCTGTATAGCTATATATAAAGGGTAGATAGTTAACTTGCCGTCTATTTTAGTAATCTTAAGCAGTATATTATTAGTAATATAATAGACTAATACTTTTATACCTTTATATAATACGTTAAAATCTATAGTAAGGATATAGTCTAGTAAAAAGTAGTATAAAATAGTATACTAGGTAAAGGAATTTTTTATAGCTTAAAATAAGTCCTCCTCTTTTTTAGTAAGAAAAGAGATTAAAACACTAGATGCTTAGCACTTGCGTCTAGCTTTAGTATTACTTTTACAGGGGTTTGTCCTAGTTATATCTGTTTTTCTTTATTTTAAAGGCTTAGTAACCTTTATATACTATAAGATATTATGTTTTATATAGCCTATTATGCCGAGAAATGTTTTTAGGTTTTTAAAAAACACTAGAAAGGTTAGTTTAGCTATAGCTTTTAATCTCTTTTTAGTAGTAGATAAACTAAAAGAATCTATTAGACAGCCTAATATTATAATATTTAAAAACCCTATAAAGCTTTTAGACAGGCTTAAAGATATATTATAGTTATATAAGACTAGTAAAAGTGCATTTAATATCTTAGTAGTAAGATTAAAAGCTATAAAATATAATGCAAATATTATTATAATAGGTATTTATATTTAAGACTTTTTTTAAGGCAATATTTATTTAGCGTTATATATAAGTATTGCTATTTTTATAACTTATAATTAAATAGTTAAATATATATTATCTTTTAAGTATAGTAATAGTTATAGCTTAATATATAAAGTAGTAGGTATGCTATTAATAATAGAATAAAATAGTATTAAAGATAAAAATAAAGCTTTTTTTTAAGATATTGCCTAATATTTGTTTTTAAGACTTTATAAGGTAAGCGTTTAATATATTTATTTTATTAAAGGCTTGCACGTCGATAACTATACGACCCTTATATGTTATATCTAGTATAGTTCTTTAAATAATAAAGACTAAAAAGAATATAAGCATAGGCTAATGTATATAAGAAATACGACTTTAGGACTCTAGCTTAGCTATTATGTTTTATATAATCTTTTAGGCTTTTGCGCTTATAAGGTATAGCTAATATTTTTTAAAGATTTCTTTCTCTTAGCTAAGCTTAAAATAGAAAATAAGCTATTTCTTTTTAGGTACTATAGTATAACTTATATTATAGAAAATGTTTTTAAATTCTAATATAAGGTTATATAAGGCTTAGGTAACTTAAGGCTAAGAATGTTTATAGATTATTATTTTATAAAGATGCTTAATAGTATTTTCTAAGTCTATAGTAGAACTGTAAAGCTATAATAATATTTGGTTTAAGTTATTAGCGGGACTAGAATAGAGAGGCTGTTGTAGGGCTAGGTTTAGGGACACTGCGTTTAAGATATAGTAACCTTTATAGTTTAGTTCTATAAGTAATAGATTACTAAGGTAAATATGTTTATATATATAAATATTATAATTTATATTATTATAAATAAGTATATAACTAAATATAGTATTAGCGATTGTTATATATATTAAGATAATATTTATAATAGGTTTAAATATATAGTTTTATTTAAAAGCCGACTTGTGTACTACTGCTAATTAAAGGTATAAGTAAGCAGATATAGTAGTAAATTAGGTGGCTATAATTTTAGCTTTACTAAAAGATCTTAGGGTTATTAATAAGAGGATAGCTACTTTATAGGACTATATAATAGCTAGCTTTTTAGATAAGAGAATATTTATATTTTTTGCGTCTAAGATATTAATATTTAAAAGTATATTTACCTTAAGGCCTTAGACTAATATAACTTTTTTAATAAAACTTATTACTACTGGCTTACTGTTTTTAACGCTTTTAAAAAGGAATTTAATAATAGTATATTAAGAGGTATAGTGTTTATTTTTTTTTATACTTTTAATAACTATAAGTATTACCTTATAGTAAACCTAAAAGTTGAAATAATTAGATAAGAGCTAGTTATAGTCTGCTAATATGCAAGTGCAGCTTATGTCACTATATATAAAGACTTATACCTTTATATTTAATAAGGTTATAAAGTATAACGTAAGATAGGTTCTAGATATTTAAATAAAGCCTGTTTTAATATTTGGTTTAAAGTTAACTAATAATTAGATAATTAATGTATAAATTTTAGCTGTTTTTTGTAAAAGCTATTAAAATTATAGGGCTAAAGCACTTGTAGAGAGATGAGTTATAAAGACTATTTTATTATAATTTAATATCTTGCTAATATTTAGATTTATAGCTATTAATGTTTTTTATTTAATATAAGATGTATAAATATAATTATAAAGCTTATTATAAAATAGATAAGCTTTTTAATATAAAAAGCAGACTGTTTTAGGTAATAAGATATATATACTAAAGTTAGCTATGTTTTTTTAAATATCCTAGGTTACTTTTAGGGGACTAAAGTCGTGGGAAATCTTTTTATATAAGAGGATATTGTCTTAGGAACCTTAGTTACCTAATTCCTAAAAGTATGATTTTGGTTAGTAATTTTAGGAGTATTTTTTTAGCTAGTAGGACGGCTATAAAGTCTTTTCTAGGGGGAACTTATCTAATCTAAGGTAGGCTTTTTAGGCTTAGGGTTAAAATTAGGAATAAAATAGCTAAAAACGTTGTTAATAAAGGTTGTAGCCTTTTTACTAATTATATTAACCTTTGCTATTATAACTCTAAAGTATAGAAAACTAGCAGAGATATTAATCTTTTTCTTTAAGGTAAAGACTATGCTATTAGTTATTAAGGTATCTTTATAAGCTATAAGAATTATAACTGCTTGTATATTTTTAGCTTCTACTTTTATATATTTAAAAAGGTAGATTATTAGCTAACTAGTCATAATATAAATTACTAGGACGCTGTTTATATTGCTATAAAAAAGGCTGCTATAAAAAAGGTGTTTAAAACTAATAAAGAGAGGGGGGAGAGAGATTTTTACTATAATAGGCAAAGGCTTATTATTATAGGAGAATAACTAGTGTTTATAGGTATATTAAATAGGTTTAACCTATTAGAATACTTTTTTTGTTATTTATTTAAAACAGAAGGTTATTAAGCTTAATTATATTAAAAGGCTTTATTAGTTAGGCTTATATTTTTAAACTAAAAGACTTAAAAGCTGTAAAAAGTTGGTTTTTTATTAAGTAGTTATAAGCCTTAGTATTTTAAATTACTATTTAGATAAAGGTGCGGATAAAGTGTCTTTAATATAAGTTTTATAAAGTAAACCGTTTAAATTAAAGGCTATAAAAGGCTTTGCTATAGTTTTTTTAAAGCGTTTTTATAAAGTCTTATAAATCTGTATAATTATATTTATAAAGAAAGTAGACTTTTCTAGGTTTATAAGCTTTATAGTATATTATATTAAGGTGGTAGCCTGTAGACAAGTGGTTTAGACTATATAGACTTTGTTTTTACTATATGTAGTAGCTAGGTGAGTAAGGCAGTTAATAAAAGTCTAAACGTTTATATAGACCGTCTGCTTTCTTAAGGTAATAGTATTTGAGCTATTCTTATTTATAAAGGATAAGTTAAAAAAGCCGACTTTTTTTTGCTTTAAAGTTTTTATTATTGTTAAATAAGGCTAGAGAATCCCTATAAACGCGTATAATAATTCTAGTTATAACTTTAGAGATATAATTAGTTAGGTTAGTTTTTTAGCGCTTAAAGATAACTATAATAAGGTTAGCTGCGTCTAATGCTAATAGAGGCCAAGGTTATTAAAATATAGTTAAAAGCTATTTATTTATATTTTTTAATATGTTTAGGGTAAATACTACTTTGGAAAGGGCTGATAAATCTTTTAATAATTAAAAGATAAGTAATTAAAAAGGCCTATATAAGTAAGGCTTAGGTTTAAGAGTAAGATCTTTAAACTAAAAGAAGAAGTTAAAAAGGTTAAAGGGGTAGTTTAAAAAGTAATCTATTAAAAAACTGCTACTTGTTAACTATAAGAGTAAAAAGTCAAATAGTAAAGGATTACTACCTAGAGTAAGGGGTTAGCTAGTAAGGTTTTTAACTTTATTTAGTAAAATAGCTGCCTATATCTTTTATTAGACTTAAAAAAAGCTGTAAAACTTTAAATATAACTTTGCCTATTTAATAAAGAAGGAAATAACATTATTAGTATTTTATAAGTCTTTTATAATATATAAACCTAAAGCAGTAGAAAATGCGTTTAGTAAGTCTAGCAAATTGTTTATAATTGCTTATAGGTTTTAAAGTGTAAAAAGTGAGGTATTTAAGTAGTTTATCTTATAAAATCGAAGAAGTTGGCAGCTAAAGATAATAGGATCTAATATAAAGCTAATAAGTTTAAGAGATTTATACTAATTAGTTTAAACTAAAGCTTAAAAGGGATAGGATAGTTTTTTTAGCATAAAATATAAGAGTTTTTCTTAGGTAAAAGATAGGATTAGGCTAATTAGCACTAGAATAAATATAAAAGCTAGTTAATTTAGTTTTAATAAAAAAATTAAAATTACAAGTTTATAAAAATGTTTGTCAGGCCTAACCTTGTACCCGGCCTATTATAATAGATAACTGATTAGGTTATAAAAGAAAACGCCTAGGGGAGCGCGTAGAATTAGGGGAGTAGAGAGACAAAAGGATGTAATTAAAGAGAGTTGCTTAATCTTTAACAAAAGAAAAAAAAAGGCGAGGCTGCAATGATTTTAACCCTTGCTAGCTACTACTTGTTATAGCCTTAGACCTTGTCTAGTCTGTCTGGATGTATTTGATTATATTAAGTTGTAGAAGAGATGGAGGACTAATAGTGTGACTACGGTGTATGGAGTAGCTACTTATAGTGGGGTCTTCCCAGTGGGGTCAGGTGACAATCCGGATGCTTGCGCTGCGTAAGCCACATGACGAGTATCCTCCCGTTATTACCTATCGAGAAATTCGCGGTCTAGGGTATTCGACCCTGCCACTCTCAGTACTCACAGGCACTTGCGCCGTAGTCCAGTACTCTTTGCCAAAAAGGCATACGCATATCTTTGATTAGTCTGATAATCTATGCTTCTGGCAACAAACAATGAAGCTCCTGCGACAGAAAGCGCAGAAGTATCATTAGTAACTTAGAGCCCAAAAAGTTTGGCCTAAGCTTGATAGCTCATTCACTTGTACCACTGCCGTGATCCCTACGCCTAAACGCCGGACGCAATGATGGCAATGCCCGCCTCCAAGTATCCCTTCTATACACGGGATCTCACCAGTAATCATACAGGTCGTAGCGCTACCAACGACATTATGCGACCACTCAGTTCTTGCCCTTCTTCTTTTTCTTGGAAGGTGTTGCGGCTGCACTACCTTGCTCTACGTGCACCACCTCGTCGTCACTAACACCTTTGGCAGAGCCCTTGACCGAGTCCTCCTCTAACTCTTTCATGAAGTCTTCCTTTATAGCCTCTCTTCGCTTCTCCCACCACTGCTTGTCTGCCTCTAGACGACCCTCAATTTTCTCCAGTGAGCTGCGTAGGGCCGTATTGGCAGCGATCTCATTGGCCGACTGGAAGATTGATTGTCCCCATCCTGGTGCGAGTGCATTGGCCTAGACAACAGAAAAAGTGTGAGTAACGGTCCAAGCTGGTAGAGGCGAGAAAGACGTTCTCGAGGAGCTTACCTCGCTCACGACGTCACGCAACTCCTCCTCGATCTCCTTCTCAGCTGCCTGGAACCTGTGAAGTAGATCGTCGCCCACGCTTCCTCGCTGTATTAACGCGTTGAGGGCTTGTTTGGATGTGCGGATCTGGATGATGCGACGGATGTCCTCAACGGCTCTGCGCAAGAGCGCAGCTCGAATAACGCTATCGGGAATTCTGGTTGCTTTCTCCTGGCCAGCTTCTGGTTGCATGTCAAGGAGCGACAGGTAGACGTTTCGCTGCAAGTGTGTCGGGAACCATGGCTCCAGGTTGGCGCTTTGCACTTGTAGGTCACGAAATATCAGTTATACATCCATGGCGCGTGACTTTGTATGGGATTGACTTGGGCACCGCACCAGCTTTTCGTTTTCTGTAGACTGTCGAGAATGTGTATAGAGAGCCACCGAGCACGGTGATGTAGGCGAACGGGAGCGCTAGGCTCATCCAATCGATGTCAAACATGTTGTACGTGTTTAACACTATGCGTTGGAGGGGTGGAAAAAAGGGCTATGTGGTTTTGGAAAGCAAACACAAAAAACCAAACGAGAGACGTGAATTGAATAGTTGGGACAAATACTAGCCACCTCACCAAAGTTAACATGTGCCTCGTTGGGGAGCTTGGATCTTGACACTTTTCCACACGTACCTGTTTAGGTAGGTACTGGACAGAGTTCCCAGATCATCGGCTCAGCCACATCCCACCTCATCAATGTACCTGCCCAAACTCAAAGTGCTATAGTGTGGCTCATTGAGATGTAACTACCAGGTACCTAGGTAGGTACTAGGTATGTTCCTATATATTAGTGGCTTCGAGGGTACTAGGTACCTACCTAGCGAAACTTGGCCTGCTCGGGTACGTACTTCAGTACCGTGGTAGGTACATTTGGAATTTCACTATGCGTCCCTAGCGCGTAGGAAATGGAAGGCCATCAGCTTACCGCCTAAATTTTATTGGCAGAATTTATCCCGATTGTCTAATCGACTGCGCATACGTAAAGTGAAGAGCATCTGTAGAGATCAACCAAGTCACCTTAATCGACATTGTATTTGGAGGGAGCTCGTGTGCTAGGCTAGGTTGTGGCCGGAAAAATGTCGTCCTCGCGACAAGAATTTGTCAAGTTAACGGGCCACAAGAACTTCACCCAGCGGCTCGTCCTTGCGACACTCACCGGCCGACCAATACACATATCAAAGATCCGACCGAATTCCCCTACCAGTCCTGGTCTCGCCCCGCATGAGATTTCTTTCCTCCGTCTTCTCGAGGCTGTCACAAATGGCAGCTCTATGCAGATATCTTACACGGGTACGACCATAACATATCAGCCTGGGCTCATAACCGGCGCGGTGGCAGGCTACGGCGCCGGTGATGGCGACATAATCGAACACACCATCCCGGCAACGTGCACACGAGGCGTCACATATTTCCTATTACCTCTTTGCCTACTAGCACCCTTCTCCAAAGCACATATGAACGTGCGCTTCTCTGGGCCGGGTGTGATCACAGCGGCCACCGAAACAGGCGACCTATCCATCGATTCCTTCCGGACCGCTATTCTCCCTCTATACGACCTCTTCGGCATACCGGCGGCTCGAATCGAACTAAGAATATTGCAAAGGTCGTGCATAGGACAGCGGGGTACTGGTGGCGCGGGGATAGTTGAGCTTAGGTTTGCAAGCCAAGTACGCTTGCCCAAGACATTACATCTTCACCGAAACCCAGGACGGATAAAACGGATACGCGGCGTCGCATATTCGACTGGGGTGTCTGCTTCGAACAACGCCCGTATGATACACTCTGCGCGAGAAGTCCTGAATATGTTCTGTGCGGATATCCATATTGCCGCGCAGTACGATCAAGCACCACTAGTTGCCGACCCGGGTGACAAGGCAGGAGGCAAAAAGAGAATGGGAATTGGTTTTGGCCTTAGTTTGGTCGCTGAATCGAACATCACGGGTGTTCTGTTCTCCGCGGACACAGTCGTCCCATCAAAAGGTGGTATGGTCCCGGAAGACATAGGGAAAAGATGTGCGTATCAGCTTCTAGATTCGATCAACCAGGGTGGTTCTGTCAGTAGAGCAGCTGCGCCGACAGTGCTGACCCTGATGGCGATGGGATCCGAGGATGTCGGCCGCCTACGAGTCGGGAGAGAAATAATAGGCAGCGAGGAGATCATAGAGCTGGCGCGAGATTTAAAAAAGTTTGGCGCAAGTAGTTGGGGCATAAGGGACGTAGACGAGGACGACACAGACGACATCATCATTGGCGTCAAAGGTTCGGGTCTAGGAAATGTGAGCAGAAAGGTCGCATAAATGACCTTACAATTATTGGATAAATTTTGTACAGTGATCCTCCTAATATTATCACGGTTGCCTCGACTGTGTTGCGCTCAACCTGACTCCTCTTTGAGCTGCCAGTGCGGCAAGGGTCGCATTGTATCCAGCATTCTGTAAGGCATAGGCGGCTACGAGTTCCGGCGATCTTCCTGCACTGTGCCAAGCAGTCCGCAGCGACCGGGGAATGTTAAAATTCCCAATGACAGCATTTCCCGATCGCAAGACATCTGTAAATCCATCAAGCCGGCCGGTGCGCGGGACACCGGACTGTCTAAGCAACGTAGTTCCTTCTCTGCCTACATGTTCACCATCACTAACACCACCGCTAGCGCGGTTCCCCAGAGGCCGCATCTCAACGTCATCCGTTTCGTTTACTTCATCCGCTTCTGGCGCGTCCCTCGCAACACCGCGTTCTTCTGCATCGTGATCCTGGGCCGTAAGTGGTACGGCAATGGCGACGCCTGGGTTCGCATTCGCTTGCGGGGGTTTTATCACCATCCGAATTCTCTCCTTCTCTATGTTCACCGTGATCATAAAGCACTGAATTGCCAAGACTACCACATCAAGTAAGATCAAGGTAAATCTCGAGGACGGAGGCTTTTGCCCAATGAAGTCGACAAGAATGCCGCCGTGTAGATAACCCCGCGATGCTTCTCCAGCTTGAGAAGGCGAATATATTAGATGTAGAAACATGCATAGGAGGTTTGGCGCAACAATAGCAGAAATGTGGTAGTTAGGCACTATCATAAGGGTGTCTTCTGCCTTGGGACTGGCGAACAGCGTTTGCGCGATCCATCGTATAAGTAAGCGGGAAAAGGAGCAGCTGCACAATGAGTCGTTAGCCTTTTGAGAACATTCCGAGGTAGCCAAAGGGGAGCTAGATAGAGCTATAAGTATGTGAAGACGCCACTCACTCCATATAGTACAATACACATAATTCAGCATAAACTAAAGTATCCAAGTTGAGACAGAGATGGGTTAGGAAATGTAGCTTCTTCGTGAGGCCCTCCTTCACCGATGATGAGAGGGATGGGTTCTGCGCACCGGCAGAGTCATGCTGTCGACGCTCGGGTGAAGGCGGCCGGGAGCTGCTTTGATGAATGTTGGTGTTGGCCTCGTGGTGCTGGCTAGGAAGCAAAGGATGGTCCGCCGGCAAGGTCGGGGAGGGATCATTGTTCATAGCTCGACCTCATTCGACGAGTGCAGCGATGTGAGGAGGGCAGGTTCTCACATGCTGTTAGAGTATTTTGGTATTCCTGTGGTGGAGATAAGAGCTAGAATGCTCTTTGTATACCTAGACAGTTTCTAATTGCTATTGCTGACCACAAGGAGCAAGGATAGCGCTTTTGGGGGGGGGCGGTGGTCAGCCGATTAGGTGCCTACCTAGGTAGTTAGGTAGTATTCTCAACCACTATACGGAGGTCGGGGCCCAAAGTCTGGGTTTTTCTTCGCAATAGAGTACAGTGTAAATTATAAGAGATATATACAGTCTTAACAGATCTGACAGCTGCTGCCAGCTATATATTTCTAATCTCTTAGCTTACTATATTAGGTAACGCTTACTAGCTTCCTTACAATAACGCTAGTACCTATATAGTAAGTAAAAATAGTTTGGTAGCGGGCTATAGAACATATTAAACGCCAAGTTTGAGCCGGTAACAACTGGCAGCGCCTTGTTAATACTCCAGCAGCAGCCCGGCAGTAAAATTAGTCTTAAGTTATCTTATCCCATTAACTTCCACGAAAACTCCAGTACATGCCAAGTGTGCAAGTATCCAATCAAAGTTGTTTACAATTGTATTCTCGCTAACCCAATCTGTAAGTACAAACTACTACATCAGATCTAGCTTAAAACTAGGAAGAAAGCAGACATTTCTAGGTAATTGAAGTGTCAATCCCATCAACAGGGGTTGAGCAACATAGCACGTGACTATTACTGGGTCAGCAATGTACTGGAGTTTTCGTGGAAGTTAATGGGATACTGTATTCCATTGCCAAGAAAAACCCAGACTTTGGGCCCTGACCTCCTTACTCCGTACCTACTACTACACAGTAACTAACATCTCTAGGTATACGTACCTACCTAAGTATCGTGTCGGCTAGGTCCTGCATATGTACTTAACGGTTCGTAATTACATAATGAATCCTGTACACAAAAGGGTAGATCGACTTCCTGGGATATCGCCCGGGCGGTTTACCTAGAGCGGCCTGTTCCGCATACCTACGACAACGGGTTAAAGTCCATTTGGGAGATATTGAGTCATGTCTCGCGAGCTCTTACTTGTCCGAGGCTACCTGAAGTTGATAGCAAGAATCCCCTGGGGCTACTTCTACCGACTTACAACCAAATTGTCCACGGGTGCCGGCCCAGCTATTGATGTCCCTCGCTCTCGCTGCCTACTTTCTACGATTAGCTCTCTCGTAGGCAGCTATTATCCAGCACATGAACTTGGGCTTGACTCATTGCTTGTGGTATGATATACACATCATACATGGAATCCAAGGTTCAGGAAACTAGGTATGCGAACACTAAAGCTGTTGCCTCATCCATTATTAGAGAATATCTACCATTAATACGGATAGACAGAGTTTGTTGCTCATGAGTGTACTGCGTACTAGGGTACCTAGGTATGCTTGGATAAGTTTGTATGTATCATTACCTACTTACCTAGAGTGCCTAGGAGGTAGGTATGCAGGCTAAGTATTAACTCAAAGGCGTGTGTGGGTAGATGCATTCAAGTTCGATTTGCTCTAATGTTTGGCATAGACATATTAAAGTCAGTCCTGTACGGAGGTCGGGGCCAAAAGTTTGGGTTTTTTCTTAGCAATAGGGTATAGTGTAATATTATTAAGAAAATATCAAGGCTAATTTCTCTGCCGGCCTATTGCCGGCCCGATTTCAACGCCTAATTAACCCTATAAGCTGCTAACAGATTAAAACTAACCCTTACTACTACTAACACCTTTATAAATAGATTTTACTATTAGAATCCTTTTATACTTCAGCTTCTAACTTAATAGGCTTATCTTTAATAACGTTTTTACCCTTTTGCAACGCTATTAAATACATAATAGGCTTTTTATACCTATTTTAACTTATTAACCTCTATTAATTAGTTATACTTTAAAGAGTTAAATAGCTAAATGCCTTTTTTATACCGGTTTTAGCTAATAAAATAGATAACTTATTATATATAACCTAAGATCTTTTTAATAAGGCGGTGCCGTTTTTCTTTAGGGTAAGCCTCTTACTATTTAATTTAATTTATTTTAATATCTTTAACAATTTTAAACCTAGTTACCGCTGTAATATTTTTCTATAATTTAAGTATATACTATGCTTTCTTTATTAAAAAAAGATTTAAAGAATTAGAAGGCTATTTAAAAACTTAAACCCCGGCTTCTTTTTATACTATCTTATATTATAGTCTAGAATAAGGTTTTACATTATCTTTTTAAGTAATAATTAAGCAATCTAGGTACTTTTCCTATAATTCTTTAATATAAAGTATAAAGCAAGGCTTTAAACCCTTTTTTTAATACCTTATTTAATTAATCCTGCCGGCTTAAAAGTCTCGCTATTAGGCGCTAGTTTTTTTATCAAACTTCTACTTTAGCTTATAACCTTTACAGTTTTAAAAGCTTAGCTAGCTTATACCCTTTTTTAACTCTTATTATGCTTTAACTACTACCTTAGCCTTTTTATTATAATTATTTATTATTTATTAATACTTCTTTTTTATTTTTACTATCTTTTTAGGCTAGGTATACTAAGGTCTTTAAAAATACTAGTAAAAAGAGCCCTAAAATATAAAATCTTTATAGCTTTTCTAATATTTGCAAATTACAGCTTCGGAATAAGATTTATATAACCGTCTTTAAACCTTCTACTTGCCTCTACTTATAAAAATAATAATAAAAGTCTTATCGCTTTATATAACGCTTATTTATTATATAAAGGTTTAAAAACAGACTACTAAACACTATTTAATATATTAAATTAGGTTTTATTTTTTTAAACTAGGTTTAGTAGTATATTTAACGTTTTTAAAGCCTTCGGCGGTTAATACTTATAGTACAAATCGCTAAGAAATAAAAGAATTAATAGGGTTTAGTTTATTAACGTTATTAGCTAACTTTTAGGTAAAAAACTTGTAGAAGGCTTTATTAGACTTTAAAATAGTAATAATCTTTACCCTTTTTTCTAAGGTTAACTTAATAGGGCGTCTTTTACAAGGCTGGATATTAATATATTTGCAAAGGATAAAGCCCTTACTAGGCTTATAACTATATTTTTTAGCTTTATTTATAAGATTAGCAAGGCTGCTAGCTAAATAGCCCGTTTTTTAATATATAATAGCCTTTAAATAGCTTTTAGAGTAAAAAGCTAGCGCTTAGCTATATATTGCAATATTAAATTGTAAAGCTATTATAATAATTATAAAAAAGTAGGATGGGAAGCAAAAATAAGCTAAAGAGATTATTAAACACTAATAATTTAGATAGGAGATTAAATGCTAACTGTTTAGGTTAGCTTTTAAGCCTAGACTATATAAAGATTTTGCTATTCACACTATATTCTATTGCTAAGAAAAAACTCAAACTTTTGGCCCCGACCTCTATATATATATAAATTATCTAAATGAGTACTAACCTAGGTAGTTTACTTGTGCGTAGAACACGAATAAACACTGGGCAGGTGCCTATAAAATGCAAGGTCTAAAAGGGGATGGATGGTAAGGAACCGGCTACGTAATCCCCCTAACCCAGGTGGTACCTACTACTAGTACTCCTACTTACCTGCTGTAAGTGTCGATACCAGTTGCGTGGTCAGTGCGCACCTTGTTATCGCCCCCAGTCGCTCTCTCGCTCTCTGCCACAGCTCTTCTGAGAGGTCGCCTAAGCAGCAGTGTACGCTAACTTGTCGTTGCTGAGTACTCTCCATCTTTGCGAACAGGTAATCTATTGGCATTGCCTGCCTGCACCGTAGATAGAAAACGGTCTAAACAACCTACGCCTTTCTTCCTACAAACATCCACGCAACATAACCATCGTCTCTCACCTCACTCTATCCCCCCAATATCCATTCTTCCTCTGGTATCCTTCGCCTTTACACCTCGCCTGCGCAAACCCTCCACCCGCCAACTTTTAGGTCAGCATAGGCGCGTCACTCCTTTCTACCCCTGCTTGCCTACAACGAAACCACCATATCATCGTGAACGACCCGAGGTCCTTTCCCTGTCGAGCCTGCCGTCTTCCGGTACACCTTAGAGCTGCCTTTCAAGCTCGGCAGTGCTAGAAAGCTCTCCAATTCCATCTCCGCTGCCGACTGTAGAATCCTGTGACGTGTGCGCCCGTCCCAGCCTTCCGAACTTCGTGGTGGCCTAACAACCCCCAAACTCTCTTCGCGGTCCTTAACCTTACAACATCTATCAATTCTCTCCCATCCTTGCCCATGTGGTCTTGAGCCATGGCGCAGTCGCTCCCCATCAAGTTCCAGGAGCTGTTGACACTCAACAGCGCCGGCGTTGAGCAGAGCTCAATTGGTTTCAACTCTTGCGTGAGTGTTTTTGACGAACGCCCATCGTCGATTCTTCTACCTCCAATCTCAAACCCGGACTAACATGTATCTTGACAGACCCTAGAATCAGACCACTTCATTTGCATAAGAGACCAAAAGCCAGGTGCCACCCAACCCGATGTTGTCATTGTCGATCTCAAGTCCAACAACAATGTCACCCGTCGCCCTATCAAGGCTGACAGTGCCATCATGCACTGGACTAAGCAAATCATCGCTCTCCGTGCTCAGTCCAGAACACTGCAGATATTCGATCTCGAAAAAAAGCAAAAGCTCAAGTCTGCTACCATGAATGAGGATGTTGTTTTTTGGAAGTGGATCAGCGAGTCGACCTTGGGGCTAGTCACTGAGACCTCGGTCTATCATTGGGACATATACAATGAGGCTCAAGCTGCTCCTGTTGAGGTGTTTAAGCGTAACGCCAACCTTAACGTAAGTCTCCTGTCCTGGTTTGTTTCCCGAGAGACGTGTTGCTGAGCAGATGATAGAACTGCCAAATCATCAATTACCGTGTCAACAGTGAGGGGAAATGGATGTCCGTAGTCGGCATTTCTCAACAACAAGGTCGCGTTGTTGGTAGTCTACAGCTGTATTCGAAAGACCGAGGCATTAGCCAAGCTATTGAAGGGCATGCCGCTACTTTCGGGACCATACGGTTAGATGGAGCCGCCGAAGATACGAAGCTTTTTACTTTTGCCGTCCGGACGGCAACAAGCGCCAAGCTACATATCGTTGAGATCGATCATAAAGAAGGAAACCCCGTCTTCCAGAAGAAGGCTGTCGATATCTTCTTCCCTCCTGAAGCTACAAACGATTTTCCAGTTGCTATACAAGTTTCGCAAAAGTATGGCATTATTTACATGGTGACGAAATACGGCTTTATCCACCTTTATGACCTTGAAAGTGGCTCGGCTATCTTCATGAACCGTATCTCGAGCGAAACGATTTTTACCACCTGCTCAGATACTGATTCAACTGGTATTGTTGGCATCAACCGGAAAGGTCAAGTGCTTTTCGTGTCTGTCGACGATGCCAATATGATCCAGTATCTCCTCCAAAATCCTGCTAACACAGAAATGGCGATCAAGATGGCCTCACGTGCCGGGCTCCCTGGTGCTGATCAGCTTTATGCACGCCAATTCGACCAGTTCTTTGCTTCAGGTGACTACGAAAATGCTGCCAAAATTGCCGCCAACTCGCCCCGCGGGTTCTTACGAACAACGGAGACAATAAACAAATTCAAGAACTTGCCAGCCCAACCCGGGAAGATGTCGTATATCCTTCAGTATTTCGGGATGCTCCTCGACAAGACTACTCCGCTAAACAAGACAGAAACATTGGAGTTGGCCATTCCTGTTTTGTCCCAGGGTCGCAAACATCTCTTAGAGAAATGGGCTAAGGAAGGCAAGCTTGACTTCTCTGAGGAACTTGGTGATCAAATCCGGCCACATGACATCAACTTAGCCCTCGGCGTCTATCTAAAAGCCAATGTCACCCACAAGGTTGTTGCTTCGTATGCCGAGCTTGGCCAATTTGAGAAGATCCTGCCGTACTGTTCCCAGACTGGTTATCAACCAGACTGGATCAGTTTGCTGCAGCACATTGTTCGCACAAACCCGGAGAAGGGTGCGGAATTTGCAAGCACACTGGCTAGCAATGAAGGTGGTTCGTTGGTTGACCTTGATCGTGTGGTCGACGTATTCCAGTCTCAAGGCATGGTTCAACAAGCTACCGCATTTCTGCTCGATGCTCTAAAGGATAATCTTCCTGAGCACGGACATCTGCAGACTAGACTCCTAGAAATGAACTTGGTCAATGCACCTCCGGTTGCCGAAGCTATACTTAGCAATCAAATGTTCACTCAGTTTGACAAGGCTCGAATTGCGCAACTGTGTGAGCAGAATGGCTTGCTGACAAAGGCCTTGGAGCTCTACGAGTCACCTGCCGACATCAAGCGTGTTGTCGTTGGCATTCCAGGCCAGCCCAATTTCAATCCCGAGTGGTTTGTGTCATACTTTGGGAATCTTTCTATCGAGCAGTCTCTAGACTGCCTAGATGCAATGATGAAGAGCAACATTCGCCAAAATCTACAATCCGTTGTCCAGGTCGCCACCAAGTACTCGGATCTTCTAGGCGCAACCAATCTGATTGATCTTTTTGAGAAGTACCGAACTTTCGAAGGTCTCTTCTACTATCTTGGCAGTATTGTCAACCTATCTCAGGATCCCGATGTGCATTTTAAGTACATTGAAGCTGCCACCAAGATGGGCCAGTTTAACGAAGTGGAACGAATCTGCAGAGACAGCAACTATTATAACCCAGAGAAGGTGAAGAACTTCCTGAAGGAGGCAAAGCTGACCGAGATGTTGCCACTTATCATTGTGTGCGACAAACATAACTTCGTTCATGATTTGGTCCTTTACCTGTACCAGAACCAACGTTTCCAGGCAATCGAGGTCTACGTTCAACGTGTTAACCCGGGAAGAACTCCCGAGGTTGTTGGCGGCTTACTTGATGTTGACTGCGATGAGTCTGTGATCAAGGAGCTGCTCAGATCAGTTAACGCGGCCTCAATACCAATTGATGCGCTTGTTCGTGAGGTTGAGTCTCGTAACCGCCTTAAGCTTTTGTTGCCGTTCCTGGAGGCCACTTTGGCAGCTGGTAACCAGCAGCAAGCTATTTTCAATGCCCTCGCAAAGATCTATATTGACTCTAACAACAATCCCGAGAAGTTCTTGAAAGAGAATGACCAATACGATACCCTCAGTGTGGGCAAGTACTGTGAAAAGCGTGATCCCAACTTGGCATTTATCGCATATCAGAAGGGACAGAATGATCTGGAGCTGGTCAACATTACCAACGAGAACTCAATGTACCGCGCCCAGGCCCGCTATCTCTTGGACCGAGCCGACCGAGAACTTTGGACATTCGTCTTAAGCGAGAACAACATTCATCGCCGCTCTGTTGTCGACCAAGTCATTGCGACGGCTGTTCCTGAGTCTAACGATCCTGCTAAGGTTTCTGAAGCTGTCGCCTCTTTCATGGCATCTGACATGCCGATTGAATTGATCGAGCTTCTCGAGAAGATTATTCTAGAGCCTTCTCCATTCACTGACAACCCCAGCTTACAAAACTTGCTCATGCTCACGGCCGCCAAAGCTGACAAAGGGCGAGTTATGGACTACATCCACCGCTTGGACGCCTTCAACCCAGACGAGTGTGCTCAATTATGCATTGATATCGGTCTCTTCGAAGAAGCCCTGGAGATTTACAAAAAGGTTGGAAATCACACAGCGGCCGTCGAAGTATTAGTCGACCATATCGTTAGTATCGATCGTGCTAATAGCTACGCGGAAGATGTCGACTCGCCAGAAGTATGGAGTAAGGTCGCCAAGGCACAGCTTGATGGTCTCCGTGTAGGCGATGCAATTGAGTCTTATATCAAGGCCGGTGACCCGCGCAACTATGCCGAAGTCATCGAAGTTGCCACTCATGCTGGTAAGAATGAGGAACTGGTCAAGTATCTTCGTATGGCTCGCAAGACTCTCCGTGAGCCTCCGATTGATACAGCTCTAGCCTTCTGCTATGCTAGATTAGATCAGCTGGCAGAGCTAGAGGACTTCCTTCGAGGGACAAACGTGGCGAACATCGAAGAGTCTGGTGACAAAGCTGCAAGCGAAGATCTGCACCAAGCTGCGAAAATTTTCTACACCAGTATCTCCAACTGGTCCAAGTTGGCCACGACTCTTGTTCACCTTGAAGATTACCAAGCTGCCGTTGAGTGCGCTCGCAAGGCCAACAATATCAAAGTCTGGAACCAGGTACACGCCGCATGCGTGCCAAGAAGGAATTCCGGCTTGCCAAGATTTGTGGTCTTAACCTGATCGTTGATGCTGAGCAGCTGCAAGCCCTCGTCAAACAGTACGAATATGAAGGATACTTCGATGAGCTTATTGATCTCCTCGAACAGGGTCTCGGCCTAGAGCGTGCTCATATGGGTATGTTCACTGAATTGGGGATTGCTCTATCCAGATACCACCCCGAGAAATTGATGGAGCACATCAAGCTCTTCTGGAGCCGCATGAACCTTCCCAAGCTGATCCGCGCCTGTGAGGAGGCCAATCTGTGGCCCGAGCTTGTTTTCTGCTACTACCACTACGATGAATTTGACAACGCTGCCTTAGCTGTTATGGAACGGGCACAGAATTCTTGGGAACACCAACAGTTCAAGGACATTATCGTAAAGGTCGCAAACTTGGAAATCTACTATCGTGCCCTTAACTTCTACCTTGAACAACACCCGTCTCTTCTTACCGACCTTCTCCAAGTTTTGACACCGCGTATCGATGTCAACCGAGTTGTTCGAATGTTCCAGAAGTCAGATAACCTACCCCTGATCAAGCCTTTCTTGCTGAATGTTCAATCGCAAAATAAGCGTACAGTCAACGATGCCATCAATGATTTGCTTATCGAAGAGGAGGATTACAAGACGCTTCGTGACTCTGTGGAGAACTACGATAATTATGATGCGGTTGAACTAGCGGGACGTTTAGAGAAACACGATCTTGTCTTCTTCAGACAGATTGCTGCCAACATCTACCGCAAGACCAAGAGATGGGAGAAATCTATCGCTTTGTCCAAGCAAGACAAGCTTTTCAAGGATGCTATTGAGACAGCCGCTATTTCTGCCAAGACTGATGTGGTTGAGGAGCTACTGCGATATGTAAGTTCAACTTTGTGCAAGCATTCTATCAATTCAAGCTAACGTTCGTGCGCAGTTCGTCGACATCGGCAGTCGGGAATGCTACGTTGGCATGCTATATGCTTGTTACGATCTAATTCGCCCGGATCTGGTGCTGGAGATCTCCTGGCGCCATGGCCTGCACGACTTCACAATGCCCTATATGATTAACATGTTGTCTCAACAGACTAAGGAGCTGGCAATCCTAAAGGCTGATAACGAAGCGCGGAAAGCGAAGGAGGCTGCCCAGGAGAAGCATGAGGATGAAACGCCTATCCTTGGTGGAAACCGCCTCATGATCACGGCCGGACCGGGGGCTGGCGCTGGTAACATCTCTCCAGCGCCTTTCGCACAAACCAACGGGTTCGCGCCTCAGCCTACTGGCTACGGCTTTTAGGCGTCGCCTCAGCCTGTCGTATGGGTGCCTATGATGATGAAGCCCATGTCTCCATGTGTAGTGGGCCCATCATATGTCCAACCACATCAAGCATACGCATTCCGTCCTATGGCATAACTGCTTTCTTCAGGACTTGATAAATTTGATTCCAGTGCGGGCAGGCAGTACGAGCTCATGCATGTGATAGAGGATTTGGGCCGCACAAAAGTTCTTGTAGATTTGAAGGGGATAATGTGTCTTATGTGATAGTATTTTGGCCTCAAGGTCAAGGATTCAAGGCGGTTCTCCGTTTTGGTATTGAGAGGCGAGTTCAACGAACAGCTAGAAATATCGAGATTTGACGATCTCTAATAATCTTGGACGTCTCATCATGATGGAGTCGCACCAAAATGCATTTGTATGATAGTATATTACGAATAAAAACCGTTCCTGTATTCATGTGCTTTTCGTGGTTTGGCTTTCTCTGTCGTCAGCTTCGATTCTAATGGAAGCGTGGTATTATTCATCGAACCTCCCACCTATGATTTGGTACTAGTCAAACGCTCAGCGCGTGAGATCCTGCCTAGCATCTAATAATGTATCTAGAGTATCTGCCTTTGAGAATTGGTCGTAGGATCGATCGACCTGCGCACCTCGTGTATGTGGTCCCATTGGCTTTCAACTCAATAGCAGCAGTAACACAAAAGAAATGTAGACTAACCTCCTTACCAACGAAAATCTTTGGATAAGGCGCGTAACTGTCGAGAGGTTATTATCTTTGTCTGTCTTTAAGCCCAAAAGAATTGAAGCGGGTATGTAAAGCTCAACCTATGCGGTGCCTTCTCACCGTCCTCGTCTGCCACACAACAACTCCATCTATCAGTCGTCAGGCTCGTATTCCGAGGATAGTTCCGGTTTCTGCGGTTGTTATAAGTACCAAATGAAGGTAGGTAGGTAGGCAGAATAGCGGGTCAATGGGATCTACATACCGTCGTGGTGAATATTTATAGAATTTTCCCGAGCTTGAATATGATAGCAAATAGAACCAAGGCGGTCGATCTCCCTAGGGCTATTCCTTCGATGGCCATGTCTATCTCCGCACGGGGCTTTCCAACTGTGGCCAATGGCTCGGATGATAGCAGTCTTGATGGTATTATTTCCGGTGCTGTTGTTGTTATTGTTGTTGTGGTTACTGTTGAGCCTGGGGTCAGGCGGTAGGGTGATGGTCCCTGAGATTGACGGGATGGTCTCTATTGCTGCTGTTGGTTTTCATACTGAATGGGTCTCGTCGAACCCAAATGCCATGACCGTGCTGATCTAGGTATTGGAATAGTTACCGAGGGCTTTGCTGGCTTCCGAGACAGGTGCTTGGCCTTTTGTCCCGCTACACCAGACGTATCATAGAAGAATCGCGAGGGAGATGTAGTAATGGAGGATCATGAGCAACGTGAGTAACTTCCTCAGGAAACGTGAACGACGGGAAGAGTTCGCATAAAGCTTAGCTTGTACCCTTTCTGGATATTTACACTTCTTCTCTTAGCGCGAGGCATGTTTGCTTCTCTGCTCTAAAAATCACCTCTTTTTGCTTGTACACACATATGTCTGCCTTCTTGTGTAGTGGAAATTCTAACGTGATAGGTGTAGCTTTGCAAAAATCCCTATGTTAAGATTAAGATGGAACGAATGTCTTGTCGGCATGCAGTCAGCCTCCAAGCATTGCGGCTAGGCCTCTTAGTACTTCTTCGGTCGTCAAGAGGAGAGAGTATGAATCTGTTGTCTCTCCCATAGTCTGACAGGAGCCCGCTGTTGCTAGACATTTTAGAGAAATGAACCAGTGCCAGGATACCTAGGTTAGCCTAGTCGATGGTTAGGAAATTTTCATATCTGATCGATATCATAGGCCGCACATAGAGAACTACACGTGAAGGATACACACGACAAAGCCATGTAATATCTCGACAGAACAGCAGTCGGCGGGCCATAACCAGGCGGCACGGGGGGTACTGATCAGCGAAGCCTACCAAATGACCATCAAAGCTAGCCAAACAGTAGAACCTAACCAAGGTATATACGATGCCTCTATTTCCGCATGGATGGGATTTTAACAAAGTTCGAGCTAGTTGAACATTGTTTTTCTTTTCTTTTCTTCACGCAAAGAACACTATGAAAAAGAAGAGCTCCTATCCCCAATCTGGACTCACAAAGAGTCTCAACTCTTGTCGAAATCGCCCACCGCCAGAAACGCCAGTCCAATGTCCCCATATGCCAGTAATTTCTCTTTTAAGCTTTGGTAATCTTGCATACAAGATCTGAGCCGTCGACGGAATCTCCCTCCTTGACCTGGAGCCCGTTGACCTTGCCATTGTGAGGCGCAGAAATAACCATTTCCTATTACGTGTATTAGCATCTAGCATCTAGGGAGGACAGTAACTGCGTATTCACAATAAGAAGACTTACCATCTTCATAGCACTGAGGACTGCAAGGGGATCTCCTTTCTTGACATCTGAGCCTTCGTGTACTCGTAATTCAACGAGCACACCAGCCATAGGAGCACCGACCTGGCTTGAATCACCAGGGTCGGCCTTAGGTCTGCTGACATTCTCAACACTAGCCTTGTTGTCATCGACTGTGACCTGGCGGACCTCGCCATTCATCTCGTAGAACACCTCACGTTGGCCAGTGTTCTCTGACAATGGTCCAACGGCCAGGAGCTTCAGAATGAGGACTTTGCCTTTCTCGAGCTCGACATGGAACTCTTCGCCAATCTTGGGGGCAGAAAGGAAGTATCTCGTAGGCAGCACAGATAGATCGCCATACTTCTGGACAAACTTCTTGTAGTCGTCGAAAACCTTGGGATACATCAGGTGCGAAGCAACATCGCACTCGGTCACATGGCCCCACTTCTGGTTGAGTTCTGCTCGAACCTTCTTGAAGTCGACAGGGTCGAGATACAGACCAGGCCGCTTGTCAAACTTGCGGCGGTTCCGGAGCGCCCTGCTACGCAGTGGCTCGGGGAAGCCGCCGTAAGGTTGGCCCATCATGCCCTCAAGGAATTCGAGGACTGATCCAGGGAAATCGAGTTCGCCGGCACGGTCAACCACATCCTGGGGAGATAGCTTATTGGACACCATGAACTGAGCAAGATCGCCAACAACCTTAGATGTAGGTGTGACCTTGACGATATCTCCAAGAAGATCATTAGCATGCTCGTAGGCCTTCTTTGTCTCGGCCCACTGTGAACCTAGACCCAGTTGAGAGGCTTGGAACATCATGTTCGTGAGCTGGCCACCAGGAATCTCATGTTCGTACACCTCCGGGTCAGGACCAGCCAGATGAGCCTCGAATGGCGAGTATAGCAGACGCAGCTGAGACCAGTAGGAGTCCAGAGCACGAACATGGGCGGGGTTCAAGCCAGGATCCAAATCGCTACCTTCGAGCGATGCCAATATAGCGTTGATGCTAGGCTGCGATGTCATCCCAGACAAGCTATCGGTAGCAGCGTCGACAGCATCTGCACCTGCCTTGGCGCAAGCAACCATGGACGCAACACCAGTACCTGCGGAATCGTGGGTATGAACGTGGATGGGAAGATCAGGGTACTTCTTGCGAATGGAGCCAACCAATAGGGTAGCCGCGTGGGGCTTCAAGACACCAGCCATGTCCTTGAGACCGAGAACATCGATATCAAGAGCGACCAATTTGTCAACGAGATCCAAGTAGTATTCCAAGTTGTACTTCTTCTTAGGGTTAAGCATGTCTCCAGAAATGCAAACAGTTCCTTCGGCAACGCCGCCAGCTTTTTGTACGGCCTTGATACCGACCTCAAGCTGGTTAATGTCGTTCAACGCATCGAATACTCGGAAAATGTCGACACCATTCTTCTTTGCCTGCTCGACAAAGTGCTCAATAGCATTATCCGGGAGTGAGGCGTATGCTACACCGTTAGCTCCACGAAGAAGCATCTGGAAAGGAATGTTGGGCACAGCCTTGCGCATCTTGCGGAGTCGGTCCCATGGATCCTCGTACAGGAAACGATATGCGACATCAAAGGTAGCACCACCCCAGCACTCCAAACTGTACAAGTTACTCAAAGCGTGGCTGGTCTCCTTGGCAATACCTAGAAGATCAACCGTACGTACACGGGTAGCGAGCAGCGACTGGTGAGCATCACGCCAGGTGGTGTCCATAAGCAGGCAACCCTTGTATTGGCGGACGGCTTTAGCGAAGCCCTTGGGACCCTGTTCCAGAAGGATTTGCCGCCAACCCTTCGTGCATGGCTGAGATACATCAATTTTGGAGCCATCCGCGTTCAAGAGCTCTGGCAGGATGAATTCGCCCTTGAACTTGGGCTCGCCAATTTGACCCTTTATGCTGCTACCATTCACGGCAATATCACCGAGGTAGGCAAGCAATTTCTGGGCACGGTTCTGGCTGCCGACAAGGTCAAAGAGTTGCGGGGTGTCATCGATGAAGGTAGTCCAGCAGTTGCCATCAATGAAAGTAGGGTGAGTGAGCAGAGAAGCGAGGAAGGGAATATTGGTCTTGACGCCACGGACACGGAACTCAATCAGGGCTCGAAGGACTTTGCGGCGAGCAATCTCGTATGTGGAACCGTGGCATGTGCACTTGACCAACATAGAATCGTAGTAGGGGGTGATGACTGCGCCCGCAAACCCATTGCCGCCATCCAGACGAACACCATTACCACCAGCAGATCGGTACACCTCAATCTTGCCAGTGTCGGGCTGGAACTGTTTGGCGGGGTCCTCGGTGGTGATTCGGCATTGGATGGCAAAGCCTCGGGTCGAGATCCGGTCTTGGGTGAGACCAAGCTGTTGCAAGGAAGCGCCAGCAGCGATTTGGATCTGAGCGGCCACAATGTCTATGCCTGTGATTTCCTCGGTAATGGTGTGCTCGACCTGAATACGGGGGTTGATTTCGATGAAGTAGTATCGGTTCTGCTGGTCCACAAGGAATTCCGCGGTACCGGCATTTCGGTAATTGACCGATTTGGCCAGCTTCACAGCATCGGCGAGAATCGCATCTCGGGTCTCCGCGGGAAGGTCCTTGGCCGGTGCGATCTCCACCACCTTCTGGTGTCTTCGCTGAACTGAGCAGTCACGCTCGTAGAGGTGGACAATATTGCCATGGTTGTCTCCAAGAAGTTGGACCTCGATGTGCTTTGGCTTGTCTAGGAAGCGCTCGACAAAGACTGTGCCATTTCCGAATGCCGTCTTTGCCTCGGAAGTGGCCCTCTCAAATGCTTCCTTCAGGTCCGACTGCTCACGGACTACTCGCATACCTCGACCACCACCACCGTAGGCGGCCTTGATAATGATGGGGAAACCATATTCATCGGTAAAGCTCTTCACTTCTTCGAATGTGCCGACAGCACCCGGGGTGCCGGGAACAACCGGGACCTTGGCTGCGATAGCGAGCTTGCGGGCCGAGACCTTGTCGCCGAGGGAATCAATGACATCGGGCGAGGGGCCGACGAACTATGCAACGACATGCGTTAACTCGAGTCTAAGTGCGGAGGGCAAGCCAGGGAGTCACTCACGATCAGACCCGATTTCTCGACATTTCGTGCAAACTCAGCGTTCTCGGATAGAAATCCGTATCCTAGGATGGCAATGGTTTAGAAGCTGCATTGGAGAAAGGTGGGGCGAGATTCTGAACTGACCAGGGTGGATCATCTGGACGCCATGCTCCAGAGCAATCTTGATAATTTCATCACCAGCGAGGTAAGCGCCAACTGGAGTGTATTGGCCACGCTTTCCGATCACATACGCCTCGTCGGCCTCTGTCGCATTGTTAGCGGTGCGCCGGCGGCACGTTCTAGGCCGACTATTCGCTTACTTTGCCGATGCATGCTGAGGCGGTCCTCATAACTGGTGGGGTTAGTGGGATGTCGCTGCTAGTGAGCTACCCCGGGCTCGGGCCAGTGGATGGCTTACCTAAAAACGGCGACGGTGTGCAGCGACAGTTCGTGCGCCTGTGGCTCGCGTTAGTCACCTCAGATTATTTCCGCGGGAACAGAGACGATATCGGAGGGAGACTCACAGTTCTGAAAATCTGTTACGCCGTCCGTTGTCAACAATCGGCCTTGGTCCGTCTCCTGGTCCGTCTCCTGCGCCGTCAGAGTTGGTGGGGTGCTTACACGAATAGCTGTTCACCGGATTAGCCATGTATCCCACCAGGACTCAGGTTGCGTGGAAGCGGTTGCACTCACGGATTTCGCCTCTGTTGGCAACTGTAGGGGAGGGAAAAGCCGGTTAGCAGTTAATTCTCAAAGCGGGAGAGTTGTCCATCTCCTAAAGGATGCGGCGTGGTCTCACCCAATATTTTATTCAAGTGCATGATAGAGCTGTTGGCGCGAATGTGGTGGGCCGTCTTGCCGGGCTTAGGACCGGTGTCCTCCTCGAATACCTCCTCATTGGAGCCAGCGGCAGCAGCCTGTGCCGCCCGGAGCGCCTCGATATCCTCCATGTTGGAGGGTGGGAATTGGCTGTTATGAAGTAGGGGAGAAATAGGATCTATAGAAGAGGAGCCTCGATGGAATTGGGAGAGTGAACCTGGCGGTTGGCGTGCCGAAGTCGAGGATATGGACCCAGATACGCTCGGAGGGCCGTGTCTGCCAGGCGGGGTTGCTGTCTCGCTGATACCAGCCCCCTGCTACCAGATCTCAAACTAAGTTCCACGGATGGCCGAAGATGACTGACGATGCTTCAAGCACACACCAGGGCTTCCAATGCAGTAAGGGTGCAGGGTAGGCGTGCAGTAAGAGTGCTAGGAATAGCTGACAGGAGGTGTAGGAGGGCTCGACTTCAGGAGCAGGAGGGAAAAGACGCGGAGGGGGGTTGAGGGAAATATACTTGTAGTTATAAGTTGGCGTTGACGACTAGAGGCCCAGAGGGGGGGATTAGGTATTACGCAAAGCGATCAACAGAGGGAAATACATGTAGAGCCGAAAGATACGGAGCCAAGCTAAGCTGCTTGGTGTTGGTTGTCACGTCTCTCTACCATTGACTTACTCGGACTCGGTACCTAGGTACTGTACTGTATACCGGCGTTGTTTCCACCCGCGCTAGCGCCCGGAGGGACGACCCAAAGGCGCCTGGTTGGAAGGCTGGCGATTCTGGGCGCAACAACCAGCGACAACCAAGTATTGGCGCGCCCTCAAGGCGGCATTCACCTGCACTGGCAGGTACCTAGGTACTTTACCCAGCAAGCAGGCTCGGGGGAGGGTTGTCGACGGATGTGCTTTTAAACTTTCTACAGCAGGTCCGGTACGAGCAACTAACTACCTTAGCGACCTACCTATGGGTATATAGGTAGGTACCTAGGTATATAGCAAACCGGCAGTGGGCATTGCTCTTCATGCCTACTACTACTTACTGTATCTGCCTCATGGAGGATCTGGTTCATGTCTGGGTATGTATGTACGTATGGAAGTACTTCGTGTCGGTGCTTATCTTGTCTCATAGCCTGTACCTCGGTCGATCTTGGCAGAGGCACGTAATGCAATATCAGCGAGTGAACTAACCGACATGAATAGGTATCTGATATTTATACTGTACACAAACTTCCGTTTCGGGCATCGGTAGTCGAGAAAGCAGCACCTTGCAATACTCAACCTGGCGAGATAGGTACGAGGACCGGAGCTTCGTCAGCCTGCGCAACTTAACTTCGGTCTATGCAATATCGTAGATCGTCGACTGCCCAGCTCAGCTTGCCCAATTGAGGTAGCCCCCAACAGTAGGATTCATTCCATCTACACCTGCGTAGATGGCTTGATTTGAAACGAGGATCAGGCCAAGAGGCACAGGACCGAGCCGACAAGTTCCAAAGCCAATCTTGTACTATACCCAGTCATATGGATCTTATCCCCCCGCCTCCCAAGCTTGAGCTGGTGGCGTGCGTGTAGTCCTACCGTCGGCCATGAAGCTACTTTCTACGAAGCCGACGGAAAGAGTACAGACCTCGGTAGGCGAGAGGCAATGGGATGTCGCTAGCCTATTGGTGCTACACGTCCATGTGCAGAACGATGCCAGGAGTGGCACACACCGCTTTGTAGCGGCAAATACGCAGTTACACAGTTCCCCCTCTCGGGATCAAGCTTGACATTTGCATCCAAGCCTGTCACAGCCAACAGCACGTGCATTTGTAAATGTCCGTCGACGCCGGGGTGGAGTTTGCCATTGATACATCCCAGGGTAGCTCTGGTAGATACGCATACACACCACACACCTACCTACACATTAACCTTGCAAACTTCCCATCGGCGGGGTTTGGCGGGGTAAGCCTGCGCTGTTTGTGTTAGACCATCCCAGCTCAAACATGCGCAGAGAGCTAGATGCTGCTAGGGCATGGCAGCGCAAATTGATGCGTACCAGCCTACAGGGTACAATAATGCATCCTGGTTCTATTGAGACGAAGCTGCGCGGACAACTCGCGAGATTGCCGGTAGCCCTTATCAAGGTCTGGCGAAGGCACGGATGTCTTCGTTTTACCTTGGTACTTCCGCACAAGCTGAAGCTAGGATCTTCACGACGGATGGGGAAATGGTTTGCCGCAGCCATAAAGGAAGCTGATGCGCTAGAACGCTGGCATCTATACCGGTAAACATTACCACATCCTGCGAGACTTGACCTCGGGGAAGTTATCCGAGTAATGTCCGTTATTCGAGACTCTGTGGTGAATGACGGCTCGGGGGGAAGAAGCACGGGAGTGCTATATCTATCCGCCTGTCTACTTAGTCATGTGTATGCCATATTAGGACCTGTAATGTACACAGTGACAATCGAGTGAATCAGGCAATACGCAGAAAATTGCACTTGTATAAGGGCACCCTGGCATGTGACCACCCCTTATCTTGGAGAAATAGTCTTGATGAGAACCTCAATGGCATACCAAAAAACGCAAGCGTGTTACCATTGAACTTGCCTACCAACTCAGTACATACTGAAGCTTAGTGGGGTTGTAGCCAATGAGAAGAGTCGAATTCGAATGTTTTAGAAAAGCAAAGTAACCTAGGTAGGTTAGGTACCGGAGCAGGATGTAGGTGGGTAGTATTAGTATTCCAGCCCACTTCGAGTCTAACTCCGGCTCCTACAACTAAGGGGCCTCACCTATTGCCTTATTGATACTCTGATACTTTTTTTTGCCTCGTGTGACTCAACAGCTGTGCACACCATAATCCTCGATGTCTGGGCTCAATCCTTCGGTTATCTCTCTTCTCTCAAAAGCGTCACGCTGATAAAAAGCTCGGCATACTTGAAGCCAGGTCAGATAATAAGAACGCATTGGCTACCATGACGTCATTCCTGCAATACCTACTTGCATGCAGAGTTCAAGGTTGTGTTCCCAATATAGTAGAAACAATGAATATTGGGTTCTTGATCCCACCCATCGAACTCCTTGAACGTAGTTGTAATCTGTCAGGGACCCAATACCCCCCCGTGCGCGCATTACCAGTCTCACTTCCCCAGCTACATAGAAGCGTAGAAGCGTAGAAGCGTAGAAGCGTAGAAGCGTAGAAGCGTAGAAGCGCAGAAGCGCAAAGGCGTTGTAGCAGCAGCCTGCATGCATGCACCACCCTGGGTGAGACATTTTTTGCGTTCATCTTACAGACATCCGTGTGCCAAAAGGTACGACGAGTAACACAACGGCAGGCAAGGGCTTGTACTGTGCGGTCAATCATAAGAATCCCCCAAATACTCGGTCAATATGTAGCAGCTGGAGGCTATGGGGTATCATTGTACTAAGCCGTGTGTGCGAGTCGCGGCACGAGGTGCTAAACAGGTCTATATCTAGTAGCTGCTTGCCTACCTACTGCTAGAGGTAGTTGTTGAGGACTTCCGGCTGGTGATGTTTGTTTTGTTTTTTTTTTGTTTTTTTTTTCCTGCCAGCCTTTTTCTTAGTGCAGGTACCTTGCTCGGGATCTCCCTCACCCCCACCACTGAATCTCGTCCGCGTGACGCATACAATCTGAAATTATGCATCTGGCATGCGATCCAGTACTAAGTTCTGCTTCTAAATATCATGGATGATATTTGCTACCTGCCTCCTTACAGTTCTTACCCAGGTAACGTACGGCTACCTGCCCGGTGGCCGGCCCCCCCCCTAGCCTTGCTTATCTGACTGTCTGTTCGGACTGTCACATCGCATCCCAAGTCACCAGGCTTCCAAGGAATGCGCTATTAAACGTCCGCCAGTCGTGCCCCCGCAACGACAGCGGCGGGGCGTCTCTTGCAAAGCACTCTTTTGCGTGCCTGTTGCCAAGCACCTCCCTCATGCATCGAGCCGGCTTGGTATCCCGTCTATCTCACAAAAAGCCGCCGCATGTTGTGGGCTCAATACTCGGCCTAAGTTGCTTGCCGAGCCTTTCCCAAGATCCTAAGGTGGCATGGTGCTTTCCTCCCTTTGGCCGAAATGAAGACTAACCGCCCCCATATACTGCCTTTTTCGCTTCTTCATGTATGCCGGCTGTAATATTCAACCCTCTCCAGAGACAAAGGTCTCGAAGGAAGGAATGTGACATGAGTGCTTAGCACCATAGCTTCTTCACGCTATTGCATCTTGCAGCTGCAGAGAAAATATCACCTGACCACTGCCAAGGTCCCGCACCACGATGCTTTGTCTGCTCATCGAGTGCTTCTGTCTCAGTCGTCAGACACCATCTCGCTCTTGCTGCTATTCACTATATTCCCCTGCTCGCTTTAGCAGGTCCTCGCGAACTATCAACCAAGGGCTTACGCGAAAGCAACAGTAACCCCTTCTCGAAGTGTCTCGATTTCCTATAATCATTGGTACCAGCTGCCTCAAGTCTTATAACTCACCTTAATCGCCTACACACCATCTCATTCTTCTTCCGCCCTCACAGATCAGTAATAAGACGCTTATTCCCTGCTTAGAAACAAGGGCCTAGGAAACGTGCTTAGCCACCGGTCTTGCGCACAGACTTGACATGCGGAGAGATTTTCTGGCTCCTGGTTTGTCGCCGGGGCTGGCTTACTCCGTAACTTTGAATCTGCTACATAGCGTACGGCATACGCGCAGTCCTCGCGCAAGGCAAATACACAAGTAAGTCGAAAGGCTGTATGTGGCCGTCGAGTTCTATTATAGCTTCGCTCTTCCTGAAATGAATTAGATATACATTAGTTTAGGTGGGCGGCACCGTGCCGTAAATATCAGCGTAGTAACATTTTTGTCAAGTCATTGGCGCCGGGATGATACAACCTGCACTCATTGAGATATCAAGGCTACTGTCAGACACAAGCGCGGGCTTAGCCCCGAGGCAGATATGTGCCCAGACGGCTGAGAGGACGATCGTCAGAGGGATATATGTGGTGTGGTATTGGCATCGCTCGGCACGAAGGGACAGTCAACGAACTCCATCTTTGCACACTCAACTGAACAGACAGTGAAAATGGCTCGCGGAAAGATAAGCTGCTTATGACTAAGACCTCACGTTTCATCTTGCTTCTGAATGGAGACAAGTCGTTACTACATTCGTCTAACTCCGACGCGTCTATCCGATGGTATACCTTCGCAGAAAACGAATATTATGCAGTAGAAATATAGGGTGCTTATCGTCATCTTTCTAGGGACGTGTAAGCCTCCAGCATCTTCTCTTTTCTTCTTCTTCTTGTTCTTCTGGTTTTAGTCTCACTGCTCACGCTGAGACAGCAGATTCCTCGCCAAGTTCCTCCCAAAGCACCGCCCGAACATCACAGTCGTTCTCCAGTTTGCCCGCTTCTCAGCGACGCCTCTTCTCTCCCTTCTGATTCTTAACCTAGTCGACCCTCTTCAACAAGATGCGAGATATTTAGGTGAAGTCGTCCTTATTTTGTGACGGCATCCTTGACTTTCTCGGTAACGGAAGCGGCTTTTTCCTTGCCACCCCAGTGGTACCAGTTCAAGTATCGGTATCCCTGGGTGAGCTGTGAACCCTCGTTGATGAAGTGGCACATGAAGAGTAGGTAGTTCTTAGGAGTAACGGCAAGGGAATATCGCATGAATGTTGCAGAGTATATGCAAAGGGCAAGGGTCATGTGGCCGGAGATGCTACAGTTCGGCGCGATCATGTCAGTAAGTGCTCTTTTTGCATGACGAGATATAGAGAGGAAGAAGGCAGGGTGGCACCCCATTATGGCGAGTATGCAACATGGGTGTTGTGACGAAGAGAGTTGGACTCACAGCTCTGGCGACTTCTGTGCATCTACTACCGCCGCTATTGGAATACCGAAGTTCGACACGGGGCCCCAGAAATCTGTACATCACACCAAGTGTCAGTAGAGTTTCGGCACGATCTCAAAGAACAATATGCCGGCGAGCGACGGATCATATGAATGCGGTAAGCCTGGTAAACTGATGTTGCGCCTGACGATGCCAACCACCATGTCATAATTGTAAGTTTTTGAGGTAGTACAACAGCGACACCGAGCGATTGATATAATTCCATCCACTACATCGTTTGTCACATGTGTCAAGTGTACCCATGGAGCTCGCGCTCGTGTACGATAGGTGTAGTCGCAATATATCGCCATCTTCCTTTGTCGGGTTGGCCGGGCGGGAGAGGTCCGCAAATCGGAAAGGGTGAAGGTCAAGGGGAGCCATGAACATACGCGTTGAGCAGAAGTAGCTCACGGTCGGGTTTGACCTGATCTTGGCATTTATCGCTTTGACGAAGGCGGCCATTGTTTAAGAGGAGATCGCTAGAGCGCGGATGGCGAGTAATTGGCAGGACGTTTGGGCAAGACGTTCGTGGGAAAAAATGGCCGTTGCAATCGTGCCCGTGAAGCGCTCTTGAAGTCGGAGTAAATCGGGCCAATATTACTACAGATACGTTGGGAAATTTTACAATGGGGAAAGGCCGAAAGCTGGACTTGCGGGCCCCCGGTGGTGACAGGTAGCGCTGTACACCGGACCGGTGGCCAATCAGAGCCCCTCTATCATCCAAGCGTTGCACGCAGCACATACCATACCTAGGTATGATCACTATCTAGGTATATACAATCCTCCCAGCTGTAAATGGATCGGACAGTTCCGTCGTCCGGAAAAATATCTTGATGGTTGTTAGTTTTGTGTGTGGCCTCTAGGGCCATTTCTCTTGTCTGTAACTTTCTGAATACTAGATAGGTAGAGTACAAGACCGAAGCTCATAATGTGAAGCTATCCACAGCTCTCATTTATTGCATGCCCAAACGCCAAAATGGTATCTTAGCCCTACAATTACGTATTGGACCTTTTCATTGTAATACTGAGCGTCTCAGAAATTGTTTATCTTCGTGGAGGAGGGTTGAATCCAGGAGGGCCACCACCTGGGTTAAAACCAGGGGGTGGAAACTGGCCGCCCTGAGGGAAACCTGGAGGAGGAAAGTTTCCGGGCGGGAAACCAGGAGCAGGCGCTATTCACACGTTAGCAGCTGATATATCGCGGGAATATCGGGGGACCTACGACCACCTCTACCAGGTCCAAAACCAGGCGCACCGGGAAATTGAGGGAAGGGAGGGGGAACGCCGCCGCCCACGCCAGCAGCCGGACCCTATCACGTTGTTAACATTTGAAGTAACCATATCCACAAGCTGCCGACTCACAGCAAGTGATGTTGGCGCAGCGCCACGGCCAGCCGGGCGTGAAACACCCGGGCCAGATGTCAATCCAGTCGGAAGACTACCAGCAGTGCTCTTTCCAAGTCGAGTGCTTGGGTCGGCTGGGGGAGCTGATTCAACAGACAGCGAGACAATCTGCGCACCACGCAAAATGGTTAATCCCAGCGTCCGCTTCTCTTCCGTTTCAATGGTCTGGGTTCCGGTGGAACTCGATGCACCAGGGGCTGCCGGCTTTGTTTGTTTTCGCTTTATGCGTCGAAACTCGTCGGTGTCGCCTAGAACCAAATTCATGTGCTGCGCACTCGTCAGCAAGGCGTGCAATTCTGAGAGATGTTATGGAAAGCTAACCTTGTCGAACGCGAGAAGCTGCCCCGTCATTTGTCGCCCGTCTGTTAATCTAGTATAGGTCAGGAATGAAAGGTACTAACATCCTAAGGAGATCCTTACGTGACTCTCATCCGGTAATTAATCTGCATGGATCGTCAGTAACTATGCACAATGCAAATCAAGATGGAGGTTTGAGGTGCGAATTGGGGACGACATACATAACCGGCCTAGAGGATCCCGACTAGTCAGCCTGGCGTGTCAACAACATTAGTATGATAGCGGTCTGGGAGCAAACCTACCATTTTGCCCTGCTTGTTCGACATGTTGGTGGCTGGCGGCTCCAATGGAGCTCTGAAAGGTTTGCAAAAATTGGTATTGTTTCCGCTTTGTGTATTAAAGTGGCAGAAACGCCAGCGCGACTTTGTTGATGCGTGAAGCTCAAGCTGTTGCTGGGAATGGGGAAATGGAGAGGACGAAAAATGGTACCAATGGATAGCATAATGGCAAGGCTGAAGGACTGAAGCTCGCTGGGAGCCCCACATTTCGTGAGTGGAGCAACCCAGCCTCATCCCAGGCTCGTCGTCGGACCCCACCAAGTTTTCTTTCACTTCCCCACCAGCCACAGTCGGATAAAGCGAGCCACACTTTCGTCCTAGGGCAGAGAAACCCTTTGTAAATTGCCAGGCCGAAATTAATCCTCATACCCCCAATTGCCAATCTCACCAAGCCATCACCAACGAGTATCCCTCAACACTTCAACCCCTCGGCCCAGGATACTAACCGCCAGCAGCCATTATGGTAAGCTTACATTGCCGTTGTCTGAAATCAGAATGAAACAAACTAATCAGGCGTTTTGTAGTCTGAGAAAGCCCAAAACCCCATGCGAGAGCTCCGCATCCAGAAGCTCGTCCTGAACATCTCAGTTGGCGAGTCTGGTGACAGATTGACTCGTGCTGCCAAGGTGCTCGAGCAGCTGAGCGGTCAGACGCCTGTCTACAGTACGTCGGAATCTTTGGTAGAAGAATCCGCTCAGTTAGGCTAATTGTCACACAAACAGGCAAGGCCCGCTACACTGTCCGTACTTTCGGTATCCGTCGTAACGAAAAGATTGCCGTCCACGTTACGATCCGTGGCCCCAAGGCTGAGGAGATTCTGGAGCGTGGCCTCAAGGTCAAGGAATACGAGCTCCGCAAGCGCAATTTCAGCGAGACTGGTAACTTCGGCTTCGGTATCAACGAGCACATCGATCTCGGCATCAAGTACGATCCCTCCATTGGTATCTACGGTATGGACTTCTACTGCTGCATGACCCGTCCTGGTGAGCGTGTCACCCGCCGTCGTCGCTGCAAGGGCAGAATTGGCGCTGGCCACCGCATCAACCGTGACGAGACCATCAAATGGTTCAAGCAGCGCTTCGACGGTATTGTCCGATAAATGCTAGGACATCGAAATCAAATCAAGGGACAACATGGCAAGGCGTTCGGGGATTCACATTGGTCGGGGCAAATTTGGCACAAAGCATTGATCGGTCTTGTATGTACTACTGAATTCTGGCGAGTATTCTGGAATACTCAAGCTCGACTTGTGTATCAAGTCAGCTGCGGCCTCAGAGACCGACCGGCGCCACATGCCGGCTTCCTATTGCCACGACATAAATTCAACAGTGACCGTGCCCTTGCTTATCTACCTAGCGGACCGCTCGTGATGTGCTCCGATCTACATATACAAGTAGAGAACATGTTCCTCCGAGATACCTTTCTGTCGGCATGTCGAAACACCAAATGTCGGTACATTCAACCCAATCCCGGCCCATCTAGAACGCTTTGGCTCGAATTACATAATCTAGCATGAGACAAACTGTACAATCAACCTGCGCATCTACATTTATACAATCATTAATCATACCGCTATTCCTAGGCGCATATGAGTTTCGGTCGCATTTGACCGGCATCCCCATATCGCGCCTCCGCATCAGACTTAAGCCCTACCATTTACCTCTCTTGTCAACTGAAGGGCCGGTATCGCGGCTACTCGTTCCACTGACACCGCCTACGTGCAGGGCCGCACATGAGGTTGGAACGTCAGGCGACCCCGATCACCAAGCGTTGATTACCTAGTACTGCCAGATAGATACCTATATACAGTATCACCTTCTTCTGAAGTTCGACTCGTGTCTCAAGTAATACCTAGTGTGCATGATCGGATCATAGGCGCCCGCCAAATGAGATTTTTGACCTTCGGTGCAATACCTCCAGATGGGAGGAAGGCGCAGTAACATCGAGGGGCTTATTCCACACGCAGCTTAGGAAGGAACATCAACTTCTTCGAGCTCCTTCTCTCATATGAGCAGGTATACATGCAAAAATTTGAGGCACCTGCCTCCTATCCCGCACACACTTCAGGAAGGAATGTCGACTTCTTAGAGGGAGCTCTTTCCCTTGTACGGGTGTGGTTGCGAAAAGTTTGGAGCCTCTTGAGAAGTGCATGTCCTGGCCGCCCCAGACTCCGGCTCATCCTCGATGTGCCACTGTTTGACGCCTTCTAGGATACTGTCGCAAACTCAGATGGCTGTGTAAATCCATCTAGAGTTCCTCTTATTTCAGATTTATTATCCAACCACTATTATATCACATCTACTTACATGATCTCCTGAATCACCTCTATATGCTGCGTAATCCTATACGTGTATTCCAGAGCGTTTATACAGTCGTAGAATCCCTCAATAAGCAAGCGTGTCTATTTCTGCTTGATATACGAACCACGACATTTCAGTATCAAATACATTCCAATTCCTCTAATTCCTCTAGCGAAATTGCCGTATGCTGTTCAAAACTACCCACGTACATTGAAATGAATTGAATTCATCACCATGGTAATGATTCTCTAATTTTCACAGCTCTTGTTTTCTTAGTCTATCATAGGGTGTCCACCCTGCTTGATGTGAATGCTGACGGAGATGTAGTCAACTAATCTAAACGACAAGCGGGACAACCGTTCGGCAGCTGATAATCATAATGAGTTTCCGTCACTTCTTAGCCCACAGGCAGGTTGCCATCGACAGGTAGAAGGGTACTATGCCTCCTCAGGACTGGAATCAATCTATGCGAGCTCCTACGTCGACAAAGCTGGGTCGAGCAGTGCGGTCTTTACTGATCCAAGTGTTCGCTCTCTCGGGCCCAATTCTGAAGGCGATTACGAGGTGAATGACCAAATGTCCACCGAACCTGTCCCTACAGACTTTGACTACCAGGCTGTTGATGTGCTATCCTCTCCACCAAGTCCTTCCAATAAAACTCCTATTACTAGATCGAAAGCAAGAGCGACTGCACTAGCGGTTGGTCGAAATGAGGATGGAAAACTACTCAACCCGATCTCCAAGATTGAATGTCGGGAGCCTAGAGAAAATAACCACGAACACCTACCTCTGCCGAACTCTCATCGTCGAAACCCTACTAGAGTCAAGCCAACAATAGAATTACCAAGGATCAATGGATTGGACGGCTCTGTAGACGAGCATAGCTCTATTCCCGCAGGGGATCCGGGGGACTCAGCTCTGGGATCTGGGTCTTCAATATTGAATTCACGTAGTGATGACGACGATATATATCACATTACGGAATCGGACGCTGGCGGTGAGGATTCAGAGACTTCAGCGGTTGCCGATATCATTGGCCATTCTGGGCGTAAAAGCAAGAGAAAAGCTACCACCACAACATACTCATCGAAATCAACGAAGAAGAGAGTATCCAAGACGAGAGAAGGCACGGGTGCGACCAATCAAGCCAGTGGCCTTTCTGCAAACAAATCGGGCAGACCACGAAAGGCTCTGTCGCATCCTACAGGGAAATCAAGGGGTTCCATTAACCGAAGGCCGAAGAAGCCATTCAACGCTAGTAATCTTGTTGGATTCCAGGCCAGTCCACAAGATGCGTCTCCTACTCATGGCAATACCAATAGCTATCAGCATTCGATGGCACGACAAGGAGCCGCTAATTACTCGGTCCCTAACAAGATAGAGCCACTTGTAAGCAAGTCAGCGCAGACCACTAACCAGAAAAGTCGTAGTACGCCTCTCATACCTTATTCCGGGGTGGAACACGAGAAGTGCCGCTACGGCGTGAAATCCCCGGAGGTGAAAGAAAGACTCGGTGGCATTGGTCATAGTCAGCGAAACTCACACTCCGACGAAATGAGCGATCCTTTCGCACCGCTATCATCCGATCAGCATTCAGAATCTACTGATATGGAATATGGGCACGTACACCCACAGACCTGTCCCAATTATAATACAAAGACTGAACCTAACAAGAGACCTAGTGGTTTTGAACCTGGTACAAGACTTACCAAGAAGATCAACGCTCCACCTGATATGGAAGCGCCCTGCGAGAATGTCGAGGCCTCTGCCACTGTTTACTCACCACATGTGAACACTGACATGCTGTATTCTCCACATTTGAGCGGCCCTGCTGGTGAGGCGAAACCAGTGAATCATTCTGGAGCTGAAACATTGCTTCAACTTAACTATGATCAAATGCCAGAAGAGAAAGAGATAGCCTTGGGCGGCCATACTTTCGACTATGGATCCCATAGACTGCCACAAGTTGAAGAGGCATCCAGATCTTCAAGTGCAGAGGATATCTCCGCAGGATTTGGGGCTCATCGCCAGCAAGCAATCAATCCGAAGCGCCTTCCTCTACCGAGACGGCACAGGGATTCTTCAGAGGCGGAAGAGTCATTGCACCCAAATTCCATGGTATGGGCAGAGAAGATGGCAGAGAGTTCGCGCAAAAAGCATTTAATATCGAGGCCCTTTGAAGTACCAGGAGCAATTGGCTCTTCAGACGAAACGCCGCCCATGGAAAGAAAACCTGGCGTCCCCCAGGTTTCTAAACGTGAAATCACACTAAAACACCGACGTGGCGCAGTATCTGAATCTGTGCAAGAAGTGACCATGGTGAGTAAGGTGCGTAGCTTTTCTTTCTCTCTCATAGCTGATTGATAACAGGCCATGCTCCAGCACATGGGATCCAGGGAATCTACCGTAAATGAAATCGTTGAGAACTATCGGCGCAATGGGCAACAATTGCTTGATAGGCTGCTCGATCGCCAGGCCATTGAACTCAACGATGCTATCTCTGCATTCGATATGAAGTGCGTGCATCTTAATAAAGTGTTCGACGACGGTGTTCGCCTCACAAGAACAGTTTACGAAAAAGTAACGAACCCGGACGACCAGTATCATAGAGCCTGGACCCAAAGAAGTAAGGAGCTTGACGAAGAGATTAAAATGGCCTAGGAAGCGGTGAGATCTATTTGAGCAAGTATCTTCGGCGAGAAAGGGCGATCTAAGAGAGGCTCTCAAGTTGCTTTGTCTAATTTTTGCTGTGCTGTTTTGTGTGTTCGAGCGAGGTCCGATTATGAGCTACAAACATTGTTTGCTTCTCGTTGCTCGCCATACGGCTCAAAGTTAGAAGCTCGGGATAAGAAAAATAATCTTGGGATGTACAGCGTCATTAAAGTCACCAAAATGCCATATTAGCCTTTTATACGTTTAACCATAAGTTGCCATGTGCCCGGATCAAATAATACCTAAGGTAACTACCTCCTAGGTAGGGCCTGGTTCCAGCTATATACGACATGCGTGAACCGAGGCTTATTCAATACTGAGTTAACACTCGCCTCAATATCTTACTCGTCAATGGTGGTGTCTGACGTCAACAACCCGCCCACTGCGCCTGATGTTGAGGAGTGGAAGGAGGACAAATCATCCCCTTCTTAGAACCATCGGATTTCATAAGCATTTCGAATAAAGCATACCTACCTACCTAGGTAGTATCTACTTAGTTAAAGATAACGCTTGAATGGCGACGTCAGCCCGCTATTTGGAGAAACCGACAGCATCATCGAGGCATGTTGATACTCGCAGTGAACTCGTCGCTAGCCTAAGGAGGATCGCCAAGTTGCACCCACCCGTTCATACTTGCTCAACCAACTAGTCTTTTAGCAGTCTTTATTCTGGTCCCACATCGATTGCATTCTTATTTTATAGATTGTCCCGTATTATTCCGGATCTCGAGCTCGAAAACCAGTCTCTTCTTGAATGGGCTCAAGCTTACCTTCAACTGGGGCAACGAACACAGAGGCGGACACCTACACCAGGTCACTGCGGGATTGGCAATGAGACGCTAGCGTATCTTGCCTTATACTCTGTACTTTCAGAAGATAGTACCTTCGTAAGACGGCTTTGTTCATACGCGGAAAATATCAATTCATCCACAGATGACGGATCCAACGAATGGCTCTATGGCCGCGCCGGATATCTATATCTCCTGAGACTTTGCCGAGAAGTCTTTTCTAAGGACCTTCATCCCGGAACTGCAGAGCTATTGCAACGGACGACTGAAGCAACCGTTGATCGGATCTTTAAAGTTCCTAGGCCTTGGATTTGGCATGGAAAAGAGTACCTGGGCGCAGCTCACGGATCGATTAGTATCATTACACAGGTTGTTCTATCGACGTCTTCCCTAGCCCATCGGTTCCAGCCACTGTTATTGGAACTGCTAGATTCCCAATTTCCAAGCGGGAACTTTCCTTCCTCATTCCCAGCAGGTTCAGACCGGCTTGTACAATTCTGTCACGGTGGGCCCGAGTTTGTGATTTCGCTGCAGACTATTTTACTTTTCTTCTCGCAATTATCGGAGAGGATTCAAAAGGCAATTAATACTGCTTGAGCTGATATATGGAACAGGGGCTTACTCACTAAGGAACTCTGCCTGTGTCATGGAATTGCTGGCAATTCTCTCGCACTCGACCGAGACGACCAATTTTCCCATTTTCTATCTTTCATGGACAGTAAAAGGATTGAAAAGCTGTTGCAAGATGGCACCCCAGATAAAAGCCGGGTAGGCCTTTACACAGGCGAAGCTGGACGAGCCTGGTGTTGGGCTGTTGCTGATAATAACCTACCAAGGACCTGCATAGGTTACAATGATATATAACAGCCTCAATTTAACGACAATCTAGTTCGGAACATACAGCTACGCTTCATTATTCTTAGCTCGCAAGTATGCAGGCCGTAGTGTACTGCTATTTTAGATATAAGTCTGCCGAGGCTGTTATCAACAGGCGTCTATTCTACTCAGCTGCATCGAACTCATCAATAACGCTCCTCGGCTTGACGAACTTGCCCAGTGGCTTATAAATCAGGTGTCCCTATTAGCATTCTGAAGTTAGTAGTTGCCGAATAGAGTAAGAGCTCAGCTCATGCTTTGGGAGCAAGCGGGAGCAACGATACCCGAAACCTGCCTAAGAGGGAAATAAAAGACTTCAGCGCACTAACCATATTGAAAGACTTCGGTCCCCCAATTTCAATACCCCTTTCAGACGTCCACTGATCACTAGCTGTAATACCTAATACAACTACAAGCAGTCCATATCTATATTCTGGTGTCCCTATTGCCTCTCCATTGTGTGCGTCGATGACGGTGATGAGGTCCGGTACAAGGCCAAGGACTTCTTCGGCTTCGTCACAAGTCTTTCCACCAATCGTCGACCTGGAGACTCTGATTGCGGCGATATTTTCGTTCTTGAAAGGTATCTTAAGAAGGCCCTGGAATCGTGCATTCGATGAACCTCGGGCTTCATTTTCACCATCAGTCACATCTGCACCCTCTATCAACAATTCGCCATAGACATGACCCATTCGCAAAGTCCGGTTCACGCCGACGATTTTGCCTTTCCACAGCACCTTTCCACCCTCGGCACCACCACACTCTGCGAGAATTATCTCAGCAACATTGCTTATCTGATTCGAGCGCCGGGCCTTCGCAACGGCCCGTCCGATACGCCACGACTGCGAGATCGTGCACTCGACGACCCAACGTTTACACTCTGCTCCAGAAACAGGCGCGTCTGCTGTTCCCACTACGCGAACGATACCATATTAGTCGAAATATCGAGACCAACAACACAGCTGAGAGAAAAACAGTAGATAGAGGCCCAAAGTCGGAAGGCAGGAAAATCTTAGCACAAACCTTGTGAGCCCATCTCACTCAGGGCTGCGCGACATATACGCTCCACTTGAAAATCGCTTGCGGCGCTTGGAATTACGACAATATTGCCGTTACCATCGGCCATGGCCACAGGGGCAAAGATGGTCGATCTTTCTCCATAGACAACGGGGGTCGTCTGCCATTTGGTTGGATACGCGCGGCCCACTTCAGCCTCTGGAGTCAGTAATTATTCTTTCACACGAAATCTCAGCAGCTCTCTATGCTCCCGAGACATACTTATGTCTTTAACAGGTAACTATGGCCTTCGGGTATAGCTAGTACAGCAGGAAAAAAGACTCCAGGCGTTACATACTCCAATCACCATCGATAACTGGTACATCGAGGTTAGAGGTGGCACCGAGGAGCATACTCTGCAAGCCGTTGTGGCCTCCTATTTCAACTGCAATCATACTACAAGGGAGTTAGTAATTATCGGAGAAGACTCACATTCAATCAGATTCAGAGGCATGTAGGAACGATAAGTCCTGATACCTGTCCAAAGGGGGAAATAAATAAAGACTAACTGTGACGCGCGCTGCCCACAGGCGTTGAATAAAGCTTCCTGTGCCTGCACCATCTCATCACCTGCGAGTTTCTCAATACCAACTGTCGGGGACCCAGCGCCTCCACCACAACCAACTGCAGCGTCATCTGGCAAGTCTGTAGGACTGATGACACGGATTACTTCTCCGCGACGCAGCATCTCACGGATACGAATCATTGCAGAGTGAGGGCTTCCGCCACCCCCAGTTCCAAGAATGTAACATCCGATCGAGATCCAATACAGGTCTGTCTCGTTGATATACCAAACGCGATTCCGGACTTTTGGCTTATAGCGGTTTATATCTATATCTTCCGTAACATTCGCTATAATTGTCGAGGTTTTGACAGAACCACCCACGAGTTTCTCGAATTCATCCCTTTCTAATTCCTTCTGGTGCTCGGCCTCGTCGAATACAACGCCCGGAAGGTCCGTTCGCGAGTAGTCAAAGTCGCCTACTGCCCGTACGATGAACCGCGACTTATTGGCAATGTACTAGAGCGTCGCATTATAAACGCTGCTACTGGCAGATGCATAGAGGTACGAAACTCAAAAGACGAACTCACAGGCAAGGGGAATGTGTCCATTTCGGCGATCGTGGCAGTCGATTTCGAAGCACCTACTGCGATAGCTTTCTCGATGGCATCTTTGGAGATCTTCTCGAACAGCTCGCTGGTTGATTTAGACTCAGTTGATTCCACCGTATCAATCACCACACCCACTCTTGCAATGGCGGCCCCGATCGCATTAGCAACACCTGCGAACTTCGGTTTAAGAACTCTGCTCGCCCCCTTTAGTTGATCCGGGGCGATGACAGCACCGCCTCCGACAAGGAGGACCGGGAGGTCCTCAGGGGACGTTTTCATTGTATCGATCATTTTCTCCAACTTATATTTGACTAGTGCCTTGAACTTGGCGAGACCTTCGCTGTCGATTGCTTCCTTGGCGAGTTCTCGATTCCCGATGTCTAGATTTTCATCTAATAGCACGGCACAATCGGTAGCAGTTAAAGTAGTCCCACCGAATACGAGAGCCTCCGTCGTGATCTTGTAACCGACACTATCCGGCCCAATTGTATACGACTGGCCGTCTCGGACAATTGAGCCTCCGCCAAGACCGATACTCTTCACATCAGGGCATGAGAAATTCATTCGAATGCCGCTTAGATCACTGTATGCAGCTTGCTGCCGCGGAAATCCGTTAGCAAGCAACAAGCCGATGTCGGTGGTCGTGCCGCCGATATCGACTACCATAACCTCCCGGTTGGCCTCGTTTTTTACAAGATAGGCAGCTCCGCGCATGCTGTTCGTTGGACCGCTAGAGAAGGTTCGGATTGGAAGCTTGGCTGCCATCGTTCCTGAAAGTATCGTGCCGTCGTTCTGCGAGATGAATACAGGACAACGAAGGCCCAGGCGTCTATCAGTGAAGCTTTATGGTCAACAATTGATTTTGTAATAGAAACCCAGGATCCCAAGCTTATTGATCAAAGCGCGTGGAGAGGAGCAGTGGAGACCCGGGTAATGGACTGACCTGATGGGTTCTTGGAACGAGCGAATAGTTTTCCGCGCGAAAGCGAGTATTGATGCGTTGAGGATAGCGGCATTTTCACGCTCAAGAAAACCCAGGTTGGCGATCTTTTTCGAGCAGATCACATCACATCCCGGAATACCAGCCTCCACGAGCTTAGCTGCACGCTCTTCCTGTTGCTCTATCGCGTCGATAGGGCTGAAGACCCCGTTGATAACAATACTCTTGATGCCCTTCTCACGGATGATGGCACACTCGTTCCTAATCTGAGCCTCGTCAATATCCGAGATGAGATGCCCGTCGACTTCTAGCCCGCCCTTGAGTAAGGCGTGATGCCCAAGAATCAGCTCGCGCATATCCGCCGGCCAATCCACGCACGGCAATGTGTGTTGCGAAAAGGGGCCGCATAGGCGGAGAACGGCAACCTTGCACAGGCGGGCCGCATCGCGCTCGACAACGGCGTTTACGAAATGCGTCGTACCGATCGTGACGCTTGCGACCTCATCTGGATGGACGCCAGCGCTCTGGAACATAGCCACGATGGCATCATTAATGCCAACGCTGGGATCCGGCGTCGTCGGCGCCTTGTGCCAGGCAATGATCCCCTTATCAGGCTCTGAGGCTCGTAGGGGGTCGAGGATCACGCCATCTGTGTTGGTACCGCCGACGTCAACGCCGATGCGGAGCGTCTTGCCCTCTGAGGCTAAGCCCATCTTTCACTGCTATTTAGACTATAAGACTTCTACTAGTGATGACTTACTCGGAAGCTTTCGAGTGGTGAAATTGAGTGACTTCCGGGCACCCTCCCCAACCCCACCATGTCCGTAACGGAGAAAGGTGAATCACCTATGCTGTAAAGCTGTCTTCTCCTCGCTAGCGCGGGGAACATGCAGCTCTGTCGAACCGGGTGTCTTGATCTTTCAACTCCACAGCTTTCGTCGAATGGTCTCATGCACTTGTGGATGATTTTGCTAGCTGCGGTGGAGTAATGCGATGCTAGGGCTGAGTGGATCAGATAAAAAGGCTTGGCAACCCACCAGATCTACTTACGCCAGGTTGAGCTTGAATTTGTCGGGCCAGTGAGATGCGTAAATTGAGTCTCTTAACAAAGGGTTGACCTAAGAGAATGGACTCCGAGGCCTGAAGAGATTGTTGAGGATTTTGCATTGCCGACTCGCGTTCCGTTCCTCGTACGTGATGGACCACGCACCCGTTAGTATCGGACATAAGGCGTTTGAACCACTCAATCATTTCATCGTTCGAAGCATTGTTACGGTTAAGGACTACACGGCTTAGCACTGTCAACTGAGGCTAATATTAGATAGCAGACAATTGGCATCTTACCTATTTACATACGGATTTTCGTCGTGTTCTTAGTTTGCATGGGTACGCGTATGGTGAAGCAAAGTCGCGCGTATTCGGGAATCCCGGCATGGCTGGGAAATTGGCTGCATATTTCTGGGAACAAAATACAGAGTAAGACCTTAGTAAGCATGGCTAAGGCCATCACATACAGAGTACTAAAGCGCGCAACACACGCATGGCGAACGCCTGCGCAATCTCGTAATCCGGGAGACATTACCTACTTAATAACCGGCAGGTGTAGCTTGAATGCTTATGGAATATTACCCACGTAGATACGTACCAGGTATATGAATACTTGACCAAGGCGACTATTAGTAGACTAACCTACCTGCCTAGATACGCGTAGTACTGTATGCGCAATTCGGCTTCAATAGCGTACCAGGTACCGAAATTAGGCGGGACGGGCCAGTGAAACTGTGAAAAAGGCGCTGTAGATACCCACTGAGCTGGGCTGCACTAGTAACTCCAACTTTCCTGATTGGGAACATTTCGGCCCATGCTCAGTAAGTCTGCCGGGTCTACTTACCGGGCCTACCTTAGTACTTACCTACCTACTATAGGTACTGATAGGTACGCTAGAAGATCGTATTTTTGGTTCACCTGTAGCGTACTCTGCCCCACAACGGTATGCCGTCGTATCCTGCACATAACAAAATTGGTATACATCATCCACCAGTCACACTTCGTGCTCCCGAAACCTTTCTCTCCTCCCCTTCCATTTTCCCACGAGGCCATCTATCTCCACACCATCTGCAGTCCCGGGCCGTTCATTTCCCTCCTCTCAACTACGCTCGTTTAACACCACTTACTCTTACCTCGCCGGCCATCGCATTGAACCGCACCGTACTGCATTGCATTGCATCGCATTGCGGCTGTGCTGCTGTATTGACAAGACGAAAAGCAAAAACAAGGGGACCGCTACCTCTTGCTACCAGCTAGATACCGAGAACTCCGATTCTTACCTACTCTTGGCCGTACCATCGAGTTAATTCACCTCGACGATCAATCGACCCACTGTTGACCTGCCAGATCTATCAATTCACTATTATCTTCATCGAATTTCTCTTCAATACATGAGCTGTAGCAGATCGTCAGCGCTTATCTTCGAACGTGTGAACCAACGCTTGTGATTGAGTGGGCGCCGTCGTTTTTTACTTGTTGTGCAGGATCATAGCATACGAACTCTCGTCGCCTCGAATCTTGTCTACAAGCTCCTAAATCTAGCGACGATTTATCGACCAAGTTGACGTCCTAATCTCTCTTTTTTTTTGCTCACATTCACAATGAGTACGTTCGTTACATGCTTCTCTCTGAGGTAGACCCCCCCATGCGCGAACGGCGTTAATTAACAAAACGTGTTTTTTTTTTTTTAGCTACGCCTTCTACTACGTTATTTCCTGTAGCGTCGCTACCCTCATGTTTGCCGAACTGCGGCCCGCTCTATGATGCCAACGGTGCTTGCGTACCTCCCGTCAACACCGCAACCGATGAAAGCAGCTGGGATTCGTGCTTCTGTGCCTATGACACTCTTCAGCCCTTAAAGTCGGGTGCTAGTGATATTTGCGGTGGTGTATGCGGTAGCGGCGACTTATCTTCAATTCAGGGCTGGTTCACAAGTTTCTGCAAAAACCAAGCAGCGGTTACAAGTACAGGAACTAACTCAGCGACGAGTACAAGCACATCTGGAAGCGGAAATTCCGGAAAAGGGAACCAGGGCGGTGGCGGCTGGTGGGTATCCTGCTCTCTATGATTTGCATCTCACTGACTGTAAAATAGGGCCTCAACGCATGTCAACTGGATAGTCTTCATTGTTGTAGTAGTAGTGGCCATCGTCGGCATTTGGACTGGAGCTTGTATCTGGCGTCGCAAGTACCTGAAGAAGAAGGATCGATTATATGAGCTTGGAAAGGGCCTACCTAGCACCGTCGCTGTCAATACGCAAGGAAACCTCGTTGGTGCTCGGGAAAGCACCATCTCGAATGGTGGTCCAGGGGTGTTCATGTCTGGATCTGGAGGTGCTATCGGCAGAAGATGACCGACGCTACTCGCCATTGTCGACTGAGGAACATTTCATTCAAACGCAATCACTCGGTTTCTGATGTCATATTTTCTTTCTTCTTTTGACACGATTATTACGGCGCTTTGGTATGGTAGACTGGTGATCATTGAAAAGCTGTCTTTCGGCATCACCACCTACTCGTTTTTGGGATGGAACAGGAGTTCACTTTTTGGGTATTCAACAGTTATCAGCAATGCAACGTGCATATTTTGGCCGGATGGATTGCATCAGCTCTCATGGACCCTTAGAGAAGGGTTACAATTGGTGGGATATGTTCACATGTGATTTTGAGCAAAAGAAGTGCGAGTTTGCCGATTATCCAAGCTAGTATCCTCGCCAGTTCAATATATGTGATAAGGCCCCATCAAGAAGCATCGCGGAGCTTGCCAAGTCCCGTATGCATATTATCTATATGAGATAGCAGAACTGTTAAGAATTAGGAGTTTGCCGCAAAGTTTAGTTGTTATTAGGTTTAAGGGATGCCCGTCAGTCCGTATAGCTGACCATGGTATAATATGGGACATAATAACTTGGCAATTTCATCTGTTTGTTTATGTAACATAGTCAGTGCAGTGCAGTGGTAACCTAATAATGCAACAACGACGCCTAGGACTTGTGAACAGGCAGCTCTATTACCCTCACTTGGAAGATGGACCTCGAATGAGAATCGGGACCTGTTATCTAGCAATATCAAGATCAGGATACTCATTTTGAAATTAATCGGCAGTCCCGGCAGCTCAATCATAGGCATAAAGCTTCATAACATATGGCAAACCATAAACATCCTACGTAGCAAAGTGAGTCAATCATTTTGACGTGCGCCAGGTTGATTCAAGCATACAGCGCCGGTTAGTCTTTTTTTATTTTTTTATTGATGCCTATCATAAGACACTGTTCTACTTATGCTGGGTAGTAGTTCCAACTATGATGTGGATTAACTGAGGACTATTTCCTGTGGAATGTCCTTTTCGTCGTCGAATGCCTGCCGAGGCGATCTGACAAAAAGTTGGCACCTCGAGAATCTTTATACCACCTATACTACTGTCTATACTACTAGAATAACTACTATAATATCTATAAGCCAACCTTTTTCTGGCCTTTAAATAGCTTTAAAAATAAAGGGTTAAATAAGTGATTATTCTAGTGGTATAGACAGTGGTATAGGTGATATAAAGATTTTCGAGGTGCCAACTTTTTGTCAGATAGCCTCGCCTGCCTATGTAGGTAGGTACCTAGACATAGCACTGCCCCATGTGTCTGATCGTTCAAACATTCTCGAAGCCTACTAGCGAGGCTAGTCACATATCTAACATATCTAACATATCTGGCATGCTGTGGTGGAGCAGCCGTTGGGGATCGACGGCCCGAGGTCAGCGAAGAAAAAACTGGCACCGCAAAAGTCTACACTACTAATATAGCCACCTATCCCACCCATTATTTTAAACCTATTTAGAAGCCAGTATATTGACCTTCAGCTTTAATTGCATCTAATAGCTATTTAGCCACTTTGTTAATCTAAGTGTTAATTGTTTTCTGCGATAGCTTTTCCTGACCCTGTTTGGCAGTCGTAGGTGGCTGGCTATTGGTAGTATAGAGTTTTGCGGTGCCAGTTTTTTCTTCGATGACCTCGACGGTCCTCTCATATCTTGAAGGTGCGACACTAGTTGGCATGGTTTTTACATGCGACCTAAGTAAGTACACGAATGAGGAAGGCAACATGATTTCCGAGTATTATACAAAAGGATATAGGGTTATTCATTCATCAACCTTTAGACTAAAATCTACCCAGTCCAGCAAAGCAAAGGCCACGCGAGAATTTTCATGCTTGGCTATATGATTCCAACACTTGAGTGCAAGTCTGGAAGCTATTCTCATAGACTATGTTCACATCCTGGTATTCTCGCGATAGATGGGATATCGATTATAGGCTCCCAATTAAATAGAGAGAAGCACACTCTTCGTTTGCGACCAGTCCTCGAGGCCGGCAACACCGTTCTCATAACCCTGGCCACTTTCTGCGACCGTAGTCAGTAACCGTTCACCAATTCTAGAGAGATTACGAAAAGATTGGGGGCAACAGGGGAACACAAACGTTTCCAGCCGCCAAATGGTCGAGCTTTGTCATATGCCATTGCGGAGTTGACAGCCACCATCCCCGCCTGTAGGTTCTTGGTGAACCGTAGCGCCCGACCTAGATCTTTCGTGTGGACATAGGCCGCCAGACCGTACTCCGTGTCGTTGGCCATGTCTAGGGCTTCCTGCTCGTCTTTGAATGTGACGATCGTCAACACGGGGCCGAAGACTTCTTCCCTCAGCACCTTGGCGGACTTGGAAGGGTTGATGAAGATGGTAGGCTGCACGTAGCACCCCTTCTCTCCAACGGTCTCGCCACCGGTGAGCAATGTTGCTTCATTCTTTCCCTCTTCGATGAACTTCATGACCACATCCTTCTGGCGGTGGTTGAAGAGCGGAGAGGTTATTGTTGAAGGATTGAGCGGGTCTGAACCTAGGCTTGAGCTCATATACTCGACAATACCTTTCATTCGGGCAGTCATTTCTTGCGCGACGTCTTCGTGAACGTACATCCTTGTACCTAATAGGCATCCTTGCTATAGCCTCTAGAGTCAGTAATTAGTCTTTCAGGTGAAATCTCAAAAGCTCAAGATACGTCCAAGACAGACTTATTTTCAACAGGCAACTATGACCTTGGGGGATAGCATGAACAGGAAGAAAATAACTCTAGGGGTTACATACGCCGTTCAAAGCCAAAAACGCCGCGGACATCTTCGAGGCTTTCTCTAGATCAGCGTCCTGGAATATAATGACCGGCGACTTGCCGCCTAGCTCCAGCGTGACTTTCTTTAGATTTGACTGGGCGGCGGCTTGTTGGACTAGTTTGCCGACCTGGATGCTTCCTGTAAAGCTGATCATTCGAATCTTCATGTGTGAGGCCAGTGCACTTCCCGATTCCACGCCACCTGTCATCACGTTTACCACGCCATCTGGGAAGCCTGCTTCTTTTGTTAAGCTGGCGATGAAGAGCGTGGATAGGGGATTTTGCTCGCTGGCTTTGAGAACTATGGCGTTCCCCGCTGCGACAGCGGGCGCTACTTTCATGGCGAACGTAAGGAGGGGCTCGTTAAAGGGTGTGATACCGGCGACAACGCCGAAGGGTTGTTTGATCACATACTGTCTCGGTTAGTACGGAATAGGAAAGCAAGTTTTCTAGTTGGGGGGTACTCATACTTCTAGTGTACCGTCATCATGTGGCGTTTGGACCTGCCCGTGAAATTGATGGATGATGTTACCATAGTCTGAAGAACAACCCCATCAGCCACATAATCGTCTATATGACAATAGAGGAACACGCTCACAAGTGAAAAGCTCGGCTACCTCGTTGATACCGAACCCGCTTATCCTAGGGTCTTTTCCCACCAAGACGGCTTCTAACCACGCGAGCTGAGTCGAATTTTCCCGAACCAAGCCAGCAAACTTGACCATAATGTCTCGTTTTTGAGTCTGCCGCTCGGGCCCTGGTCATCAGCCTCTGCGGGCATCTCGCGAGATTGTAGGCGAGATTTACTTACTGCGGGAATCTTGCCCCAAGCTGCTAAGCCGCTTTCTGCCGCGGCAACGGCAATATCGACATCGTCACGGGAGGCCCATTGCAGACCTATCGTGCACCATGTGTTGGTCAACATAGATGCCCTTATCGGAGTACTTGAGATTACGCTACTGCATCAAGTGACATACCTGAGGTCAAGGTTTCATCGTTGACGGATGAACGCAGCTCATGCTTCTCAGGGTTCTTACAATCGACATATTTCCCGCCGATGAAAGGCTGTGTGGGGATCGGGTACTTGGAAAAGTCGAGGGTAACAACACCGACCATCGTGCGTATGACTTGAGTAAGAGAGGGTTTGGGAAGATATTGAAGCAAAACGGATCAGCACAATGGGATAACAGCGCAGGATCGCTCTCTCAATTGTAAGAATGCTTTACATATATGTAGGCCATCTGCGTATATTCAAATAAGTGCTTATTAGAATAGGTAGGCAGGATGTGCGCTTTGGATCCTTGGCAGCATCTTCTCTTCCTTCGTTTCGTTCAACAACTATCCCCTCAGTCTAGTGGCCCGTATAACGGCTACACTACGAGAAGGGATGCATATCCGAGCGGATTCGACATGCATGCTACTACACTACTAGCTGGCTCACCTACTAGAGACGATGGGACTCGAGAATGTCAATATTGGACTCCGATTGTAGACGCATGCGAGTCTAACTCTAATTGGGAACTGATTAAGGTACGGGTAGGCAGCGCGCGTACCACAACTCTTCAGCGAACCATATCGAATTTCGAGTTCACTACCTACTCCGTATATAGATCTCTATATGAGCAGACTTCTATGCGGTATCTTTTATGTCGAGGTTTCTACTGAAACATACTGTGCCTGCACAACCTCGCGACTAAGTAACCCGGTAATGGGAGTAGTGTCCTACCTAGTAATTGATGAGATTATCGCTTTTTTCCTATCAGACTAGGACTGAACAGGTAGAAGTTGTTCTGCTAGTAGAGGCACCTCATGCAGCAGCACCATTTAGCATTTAGCGCATTGTCCACCCGCGTACTATGTACTATGTACCACCTGCCTAGGTACTTAACCAGGCTTTAATTGATTTACAGCTTAGACCCACTAAATATACCGCTTTGCAGCTCAAGACGCGCCAGAACGCGATCCGCGTCTCCTCCCACTCTTCCGAGTGTTGGGCAGATACAAAATACACCTCACTGTTGGACTTGCACTACCCTGGATAAGATGCAACGAGATATGTGCACCTGTGGAAGGCTATGAAATCCTCCTCATTCTGATCCAATTGTTAGAATGTCTTTGCTCTCGTCCCCTGTAGTGTATCCGGCGAGTTCGCCCTCTGCAGCGAAAAAGCGGCCAACACCGCATGCAGACACTGAGCCGCGACCCCGTGGAAAACCTGGTTTTCTCCTTGATGATTCCGATGACGATGTAACGCCTCTGGAACCCGCGCCAAAGCGTCAAATGCTCAGCAGCCCTCGCCATGTCCCATCTACAGAATCCACCGAAACATCATCCGCTACGCTAAAGCCACACCAGCTGGACGCGCATCACCAAGCGTCCGACGAGAGGGCTTCGTTGACGTCAAAGGACCCTTCGATATTTGACCGACTTTCATATTTTCTACCTCAAACCGCTTCGAAGATCACAACATGTTCAGGGAAAACCATCGAGATCAAGAAACGAAAGACAAACACAGAAGTATCGTATGAACGCATGGTGGCAGCAAGGTCGAAGACAAAGAAGGGACGAGCGGAGCGAAGCTACTATGGCATCGATATTCACGAATTGATTGACGCGGCTTCCAAAGAACTAGCGCAGCGGGATAAAACATCTGCACCGTTGCTCGATGACCCTATGCCTTCTATAGAAGACCAAGCTGTCAAGAAACCAAAGAGGACTCTTCTATGGACCGAGAAATACCGTGCTCGGCACTTCATGGACCTGGTGGGGGATGACATGACAAACCGCCAAGTGCTGAGGTGGCTGAAGAGATGGGATCCAGTCGTTTTCCCTGGAGCTTCGAGATCCCGACCTGCCATCAGACGCCCAGGAATAAAGGCTGAGACGGAAGAGGAGAAGCCACATCGGAAAATTCTGATGTTGACTGGCCCTCCCGGCCTCGGCAAGACGACGCTAGCACACGTCTGCGCCCGGCAGGCGGGCTATGAAGTCATGGAGATCAATGCAAGTGATGACCGCAGTCGGGACGTCGTGAAAAACAGAATACGGACCAGTCTTGGTACAGAAAATGTCAAGACCGTCCAGCACTCAAAGACTCAAACAGACAAGCAACAAAACGTAGCTCGCCCTGTTTGTGTCGTGGTTGATGAAGTCGACGGTGTGGTAACTGGGTCTGGTGGTTCTGGAGAAGGAGGTTTCATCAAGGCATTGATGGACCTTATCACTGTAGGCGAAAATAACGCGGCGGGGCAGGAATCAAAAGCCCAACAACTGGGCAGACGCAAAAAGAAGGGCGATGATTTTCGTCAAATGCGACCTCTCATACTCATCTGCAATGACGTGTACCACCCATCACTGCGGCCTTTGCGGCAATCAAATCTGGCTGAGGTTATCCACGTCGGCAAGCCTACCATTGACGCGGTGGTGGCTAGATTAAAATCGGTTTTTGAAAAAGAAGGTATCCCTTGCGAGAAGGACGCAGCTCGAAAGCTATGCGAGGCAGCTTGGGGTATGAGCAGTGGTATAGATGCCAAGCGAGGTGCTGAAAGTACGGCGGAAGGTGACCTGCGAGGTGTTATGGTTGTTGGTGAATGGGTGGCCGGTCGCTTGCGATCCTCGTCTCTGAACAGCCCTCTCCGCTTAACTCGGCAGTGGGTGGAGCAGCACATCGTCCGTGATCTTGCTCACGGAGGTGGTGGTGCCCGAGGTGTTGGGAGAGGAAATATAAAGGACATCGTCGCCCGTGTCTTCCAGGACGGCGCTGGGTTTCCTAAAAGCAGTGTTCCCATGATCGCACCTCCTACAAAACATTTGCACGAACAGCCCCAAGTACAACTAGGATTCTCGGAGCAGCAGAAAAAATACGGTATGGAGCGGCTGCGGGAAATGGTCGAGACGAGCGGTGACGTGGACAGAGTGCTTACTGAGGTCTTCTCTGGGTATCCTAGCCAGGAGTTCAACGACGACTCGTTTCTGAGCAAACCTAACCAAGCGTATGAGTGGATGCATTTCCACGACACGTGTTCTTCGAGACTTTTTGGAAGTCAAGACTGGGAGTTGGCGCCATACCTCTGTCAGCCGATACTAGCTTGTCATCACTTGTTTGCGTCTCCTATTCGGCGTGCGAATGGAGGGTATGATAATAAATGGGGAGACAATGGAGGGGACGACGCGCCAGCACTTCCATTTTCTGGCCCTAGAGCGGATTTTGCTGCTCGTGAGTCCGAGAAAGAAAACCGGTCCATGCTTCAGGCACTGCAAGTTCAACTTCCACCTACCCTAATGCGCTCGTTCCGTAGTGCTGAGGACGTTTCTACAGAGTTCCTACCATACCTGATTCGCATGGTCTCTCCAGATATCAAACCGGTAGTTGTAGGAGGTAGTGGTGATGCCCGCGGAACAGCGAGTGTGAGAAAGGAGAGCGAGAAGATTATGGTCCAACGTGCTGCAATGATCCTTGCCGAAGTGGGAGTTGAACTTCACCGTGGCAAGATCGAAAACGATTCACCATTTAGCCGAGGACCACAATGGGTATACCGCATGGAACCGTAAGTATCTTGAATCTAAAGGAGGTAGTCACTGAGAGTTTCTATTAATCAAATTACAGTGATCTCGATCTTCTGGCTACGTTTGAGAGCTCTGCTGCTGTAGTTCACGGAACCCAAGCGCCGACGCGGTACGCGGTCCGGCAGGTTCTGGACCAAGAGCGCCAGAAAGCAAAATTACTACGGGACAACGCAGCGAGACAGGCACGATATAGAGCAGCGAACCCTAACGTCTCGGAGGATTATGTCTTCGATAATAAAGAAAATGCTGATAAGGCAAAGGAGAACGTCTTGCCCGCCATTCCAATCAAAAGGGATTTCTTCGGCCGCATCATCCAAACTGCGGTGCGGCCGCTTTCTGAGTCGGACGGAAATAATGCCGACAAGAGAAAAGCTTGTAGCAATAATGTGCTAGGCAAGGCTGAGACAAAGGTTTGGGTTACGTACCACGAAGGCATGAATAATGCGGTCAGGAAACCTATCACATTAGATGAATTGCTCAGAGGGTTGTAGACATGATAATATAGTGTAGGTCTTGGGCTTAGGAGCGTGCATAGCAACGGCGTCTTTTTTTAATGATAATGCATCCTCTTCGCTTTTCGTCTATAGCGCCTCTAGCTTTGGGAAAGAGTCATTGATACTAGAGCCTTTTCGCTCAACTTCCATCTCGATCTTGCATGCTTGCTAACACATTTCTATACGCATCTGCCTCGGCCTCCATCTCAGCCATCGAGCGCGCCGTACGGTCTGGATCCTCCACCCTTGGAAACCCGCCGCCGGGCTGCGGCCGACTCTTGATTACCCTGTCCCAGAGCGCGCCACCCACGTTTCCCGCTTCGGCCGCCATCAGCTCGTAGATGGCGTCTCCCTGCGTGTCCGTCTCCTTAGCAGTTGAGCCTCGGATCCGCGGGATCACGTGCACGTGGACGTGCGAGACGGTTTGACCGGCCTCGGGGCCGTCCTGGATCGCGATGTTGAAGGACCCTCCCTCGGGCGTTGCCGATAGCTGGTTTTCTGCCGTCTCTCCCGCCGACTGGGGCTGAGAGAAGTAAAACCGGGCCAGCATCCGCTGTACCTGCTGCACGGCGCTGAAGAGATCCGTTACTTCGTCCGCCGAAAGATCTGTAAGCCGCTTGTGGAGCGTGCGCGGACACACGAGGACGTGGCCAGGGAGAAGCGGCTTCAGGTTCACTAGCGCGAATGAGTGTGGCGTCGTCATGAACACCTAAGTTGTTTAAGTGTGAGCTTCTAATTAATTTACTGTAGCTATCTCCTCGGTTAGGTGATTCCTCAAGATTGTGCTCAGCGTACCTGTGTTGTGACGTCGAAAGGTCCGAAGTGTATGGGACCTTCGAACCGTTGAGATACATTGCTGTTACTACTCATCATGCCGCGTTGCAAGTATAGCTGCCGCGTTGATATGAATGTGAGTCTTGGCAGTGTTCTTGGTCTAGCTCTTATTATCATGATGGGTTGGTGCTGGCTGTTCAAGGCTACCTGGCAGTTATGTGCAAAACCTACCGAGGCCTCTGTTAACTTGGAAAGTAGGTATCTAAGTAGGTAGGTACCTAGGTACACTCATCAGACAATTAATCCGTGCACTTCTAAGATTCTTATCAACACGCACTATTTTATTATCACATATAACGATAATACTTAACGCATCTCCCACTTAAACCCAGATCACCCTTAATGCTTATATAAAATCTGTATATAAAACTTTAATAATTTTATTTATATTATAACGTATTTCTTAATTAACTAGGCTATTTAATTAAATAGTTACTTTTAAACTTTTATATATATATATATATATATAATTAATTTAATTAATAATAAT